>QRDG01000733.1:151095-349275 GCA_012064385.1 Puccinellia tenuiflora
TTTCATGATTTTAAATGTGTAAGTGGTGAGTACTTCACCTATAGATGACTTTCAAACATATATGATGAATTTCTCAAGTGTATTAACTTTGAGTGTTTGCAACGACGATTCCCACTTGTTCGTTGATAAAGTTCCTGTCAAAACATATGCTAAATGCTTTCTCAATCATGAAGGACAATGGTAATTCCAATGGTGCAGCTGCTTTATATTTTTATGACTAATATCATATGTCAAAGGAGCTAGTAAAGGAAGATTATGAACATGTGAATAGAGAAGAAAATCCCATAACTCGTGAACTAGCTCGCATGAAAAAAAAACTCTAACCCCGGATACTCGGCTAGACCCCCCCCCCTCTTGATATTGTACCTCTTTTAGTCAAAACTATAACTTTGATGACCAATGAATAAAGAGGTATTATTTGGTAAAAAAAGAGATCGAATAGACCCACCTGTCGGAGCTGGAAGGAAGAGAAAAAGGTGGAGCGAGCTCTGATGGAGAATGCAATTTAGCGGATTGATTTGTGCGACGTATGTAATACCAACAATTAGGGGAAATCAAGTTAATTTAGTCTTTAGAGTACACTTGTTGGCTGTCCAAGATATATATGGATGATATTGATGCTAGGTTAAATTAATTAATCTTGATTTGTTTTTTATTTTCCAGATAGCAAGCGACAGACTTGGAAAGGTTTGTGCAGAAGATGGATCCAAATTTTCCGGACATCGACAGAGATGAGGACGCCGAACCTGCGAATCATGGAAGTTATAGCAGGACGTGCGGCCGCGCCTGTCGGTGAAGAAGATGCCTTCACCGGCGAAGATTACGGCTCCCAATTTCTGAATGATTCCAGTGAGGGGGTTCAGGAAGAAGAAAATGATAGAGAGGGGGAAGAAGTGCCCATTACAAACTCTGGCGAGGTATAATAAGCCTATGTACATCGATCACACTAGATGTATTATTTGAGTTGTATATTGTTGTTATTAATGAACCATTTTTTTTCTTTTAGCCCTCCGGATCATCCTCATCTACAGCATTGCCGAAACGAGGCCGACGAAGCCGTGAAGGCGGGTCGTAGGATAGTGATCGACAAAGTTAGTGCTAGTGGGGAACCTTTGGAACCCATCGACAACCGCCGCAAATACATTAATCAATGCGGGGTTATTGTAAGGGACATTGTCCCGATCAACCTTGAAGAGTGGATTAAGCCGAAGGATGTAAACAACCAGCTACTTATGTCGAGGAGAGGCTAAAAACATTGTGTTGGGACACGCTCTTAACAAAGGTCAGCCTACCGTCAGATCTGCCGGTTCCCCTGATGGACAAAGTGAAGGAGTGGTCGCTTAGTAAGATGGCCGAACAATTCCGGACCTGGAAGAAAAACTTATGGAAGCTTATAAAAGGCCGGGGAGACGGATCCAAATTTCACTGGAGCACTAGTGAAGATACAACAGCAGTGGCCCACATTTGTGGAGCAAAGAAAATTGGAGGGCGCTCTAGCCCGATCGGTTCAAAATAAGTTAAATGCTGCGAAGAAGGAATATAACCACCATTTGGGGGCAGGTGGCTACAGGGCTGCCGTGCCTAAGTGGGAAGCCTTTGAAGCACGACTGCTTGATAACGGGATCATTCCACAGACAGCGGAGTGGCCCCCGAGGTCCAAGTTTTGGTTGTTCGCGCATGGGGCAGGGTTGGACCCACAGACAGGAAAGATTATTGCTCAGGGAAAATGGAAGGCAAAAATTGAGTATATAACCAAACAACTTGAGGACGCAATAGATAAAGTTCGCAGGGGAGAGTACGTCCCTGACAGAGAGAATGACGAGCTGACACTAGCACTCGGGAATCCTGAACACGTTGGACGATTACGAGGCTATGGAGGCGGTGTCACCTTGAAGCAAGGTTTTCCGGAAGACGCTGATACTTATAGAAGCCGTCAGAGAAGAAAGAAGCAGGAGTCTGACCGGTTATCAGCACTGGAACACAAGGTGCATGAGCAGCAGGAGCGACTCGACTCAATTAGTAAGCAAAATGAATCTCAGCTGCAGGTAGAAGCCGCCCCATCTGATCAGCGGAAAAGCAGCGTGGGTTCCACGCATGTAGAAAATTCTCAATTTCAACCGGCGGCTCACTACCCCGTGGATGATATCACGGAGAAGACAGACTGTGAGCTACACATGTCAATGAAGAACATGTCTTTCAAGGTGGCGGTCGGCTATGCTTTACCTAATCCAGCTGGAGCAAGCTACCATCTCGAAGGGATTCCACAGGGCTATGCTCGTGTCGGGGTGGATCAAGTTGTGCCGTTATATGCTAATCTGGAACTTGACATTCCCGGAGGTGACGGCGAGAAGACACTGGGAGAAGTCGAGAAGGGTATTGCTCTCTGGAACAAGGAAAACATTGTGTTTCCGAACTTGACTCCTCGATCCAGCAGCAGACCCCCACCTCAGATCCATCCCCCCACCTAATGCTCCATCCCCCCCACGTCAAGATCCATCCCTCCCACCGCAAGATCCATCCCCCCCACCTAAGGATCCATCCCCCCACCTAAGGATCCATCCCCCCCACCTAAGGATCCATCTCCCCCACCTAAAGATTCATCCCCCCAAGATATATCCTCCTCACATGAAGATCCATCCCTCGATGCCCCATCCGTCGCGAGTCCATCGCGCGCGACGTCCCGTCCTTCGATTCCGCCCCGGGAAAAGACCTTCTCGTCAAAGCGGAAACTATCCTTCACGTCGACGCGTGCAGATAAGTTATCTCGAGCGGAACGCGAGTTGCTAAAGCCTCTTCCAAAGAGACCTTACGACTTGACTCCAGAGGAGCTCGAGGAATCGGTGCATGCCCATATTACAGAACAGTTAGCTCCGAAACGGCCCCCACCTAGAGAGAAACTGGATCCAGAAAAAGTTGAGACATTTCTGAAAAATTTCAGGAATCCCCGGCCAAAGTCACCTCCATTAGCAAATGACTATGATCGTGTCATGCTGAAGACAATTAGTCAAGAGGCCGAGGAAAAGAAGGCTGCCTATCTCCTAAAGAAGCAGAAGATGAAGGAGGACAAGGAGGCGGCAGATCGACTAAAGAAGGAGCAGTTCTATGCTGCAAAACGCGGGAAACAAGTGGCCCAGCTCGGAGAACAGGCAAAAAAGTCGATATCCCCCTGAAGGTGATCTCAACTAAAACAGTTGCCCAGCTCGTACAACCACAGCAACAGTATCAGTATGCATGGACATATAAACCCGGGAAGTCCCTGGTCAGACCTGAGGAGATCAGTTCTCTATCATACCAATTGCGTCGATTGCATCACTGGTACGAGAAAGCTGTAGCGGCCGGGCATGAAGCTTTCTGGGTGAGTTATAAGAAAAAGCATTACTTCACGGATGACTTGTTATATATTCCGTTTTCGGAAGTATTTCAGTTATTCAATCAAGATGCCCTCGACAAAGTCATCGTCAGTTCCTATTGTTTGTAAGTGATTATTTCTGCAATTTAATTAAGTCTTCAGCTCTGCACGTTCATTGCCTTTAATTATCTCACTATATTCTTTTGTATTGTAGAATGATGATTGTCGAATGTAGAAAAAAGGGCATCTATGACACTGGGTTCATTGACCCAAATTATATTCATGAAGTGACCGTAAAATACAATTGGAAGACCACCGAGGATAGCTTGGTTAATTAGTTAGTGAACCAAAATACTTGCGGAGAAATACTTTTTCCTTACGTAAACAAGTGAGTGTTACCTTCTACCCATTCTATTTTGCTTTGCATATCTTTAGTGTAACCGATGAGTCATTGACATATAAACGTGCGCAGTTTTCACTGGATCTGCTAATCATTAGAGTTGACCAAGGAGTCGTTCAAGTCATGGACTCGCTAAGGAAACCAATGGAAAAGTACCAACGCATTCAAGATATGCTCCAGATGTAATTTCAATCATTATCGCTCTATATCGACCTCTGTCATTCATTTTCAGATATCAACTAATCAATAACTTTTTTAATCATTTTTCTATTGGCGGGCAGTGTTTGGAAACGGTTCATCAAGATCGTTCCAGGGGAGTGGAAACCGGAGCTGTATTTTTATACCACCAACGTAAGTAGTACTATATATATTGCTCCATTATGAAGCAACTCTTTAATTCTAGTTTCAATACCATTATGAAGCTTCACTATTATTTGATTAAATTCTATTTTTTTGTAAAGTGGTGTCTGAGGCAGGATACTGGGACAAATTTATGTGGATTATATGTTTGCGAGTACATACGCTCTTTTGTCTTTGAGCGGAATAGAGAACAAGAACGCGTGATGTATGTATACACTCTTCTCACTTTTTATTACCATGCATATTGTGTTGACTTCCATCCATAAATTATTTTATTATGATTTCATATATATATATATAGTTATAAACAACTCACATATTCATATTGATCTAGATGGAGAGAATGCGGGACCAGCTCATACCATCGAAGCGCCTAAAAGCACTTCAAGAGGAAATTGCGGGATTTTTTAACTCCGCGGTCCTGAAGAGAGATGGAGAATTTTTTCACTCGGCAAATTTTGTTTTGCCCGAGGACATGTAATTGACATCATCTCGACGTGTGAGAAACATTATGTCGGCGTGTGACGTTATGTATGTATATATGAAACATGATCTCGACGTGTGAGAAACGTTATGTATGTATATATGAATCAAATATGAATGGTAGTACCACTGACACGGCACGACACGACACGACACGGCATCGGACACGACGACACGGCACAACACGGCACGGCACGGCGACACGGCACCTATTGATTTAACCCCCCCACCCCCCCCCCCCCCCAAAAAAAGAAAGCATTTGGTTTGAAACAAAAAAAAATAGAAATCCCTAAAAAATAAATTAGCAGGAAAACAAAAGCAGGAACTCTTTGGTCCCGGTTGGTATTACCAACCGGGACCAAAGGGGTGCCCGCCAATGCGCGCCCAGCGCAGCCCACGTGGAGGCCCTTCCATCCCGGGTCGTGGACACCCGGGACGAAAGACCACCCCCCCTCTAGTCCCGACCCTTTAGTCGCGGGTGCACAACCGGGACGAAAGCCCCTCTGGACCCGCGACTAAAGGCCTTTTTTCTAGTAGTGCATGGAAAGGACCAATTCGACCGTTCCTTCGTCAGCAACTTGTGACTGCTTTGAGAATCGTGTGCACATGTCACGTCCCAGCAGAGCAAAACCACCCGAATTTGTACCCATGATCGAGGCCTGGTTGGAGCCTATGCCGTAACCAATCATGCCCTTTGTGTTTTTCAATGGTGGACCATTAGCCGTGACCCATTTGCGTTTTGTTTGTAGGAAAAGCCAGTGACCCATTTGCTACACCTAAGTTGTAATACTCCACTATGCTAAAAAAAAAAGTTGTAATACTCCACTAGATTTTATTTAAAAAAAAAGGAAAACTATCAAAAAATTGTGCTGAAATGAAATTTGTGGTGATTGTGCAACAAAAAAAAAAATCAGCGCATAAAAATATAGAATAAAATATATGGTTGGTCCACGTACTTTGTACTTGTAGTTCACTTCAGTCGGCCCACTTCACGAATACCGTTTTACAGTCAACGAATACACGTCTCAGTTCATTTACGATCACTGGTCGCTGGTACAATGCCGTATCTATCGACGTGACAAGTTGGTCGGCCTAAGGAGCGCTGGCGCGCCGGCATGGACGTGTTCCTTGATAGGGTGGCGAGTGTCGATCGACACCGGTGGTCAAGGAGGTTATGTTCGGCCGCGGGGAGGTGCGCAGTGCGTGTGGCCATGCGGTGCCGCGTCGTGATGCATGTGTCCGCCGTGGTCGTCGTGGCGCCGACCTTACCGATGAGCGCGGTGGCCTACTCACGGGAGGAGGCGCACGGAGCTATGGTGTGGCGGCGTGCTGCTTGCCGTCCAGGAAGAAGGCGTCCTCGCCGGCTAGCGCGGAATGCGCGCAGCTGCTGCTTGCCGTCCTGTCCGACGACGTATGCCTCGCCTGAATGCGCACGGCTGCTATGCTCGTTGCTGACATGCGCCTCGATCGCCGGCGTGCTTGTTGCCAGCATCTTAGTGGACGACGTGCAATTCCAAGAGTCGCAGGCGTGCGAGGGTTTTTTTTTTTTTGAACATTAAAAGGCTTCCATTATATAAAACAAGAGAGTACATGAAATTCAATACAACTTTGAGTCTGTAAGGCTGAGCAGAAACCACTAGTACCTAGCTGCACACCAAGGGAAAAAACTACTGGATAACCAGAAAGCGTATGACGAAGAGCACAGCCGGAGCCTGCCAGGGGGTCCAGCGAGAACTCGGACACAAAACACCTGCGGTCGTGCTCTTTCGGGGCCTCATGCAACCTAACCAACCGTAGAGCCAGCGGCTCAACCAGCAATCGCGTTGGTAGGAGCCTTCGAGGTAGAGGATTGAGCTGAAGATCTCGAAGAAGCATCACCGAGCTCAATCGAGGGGTATCGTCGTCTTCGCCGTTGAATCTGAGGACTGGCATCAGAAGCGCTCTCACCCGCCTCTGGAAAGTCAACTCGAACGACACGAAGAACAAATACACAGTAGCTTGCTCTGAATAGACAGTGCCGCAACTAGGCATACATCGCTGAAGCTCGAAGGTAGAACTAGTGCTCACCAGGCATAAAGCATTGGGAACCAATGCCTCACTCAGCATCTAGAGCGGCTTCCATCCAAGCCAATAGAGCATGGCAGCAAACCAAGGCCACCATGAGTTGGTCTCCATCTTGCAGCAGCACCCCATGGAGCTCAAGACCATCCCACCTCCCCCATCCTCCGCCACCACGATGATAAGAAGGAGGAACAGCAGCAGAGCCGCAAGCTCCACCAACATAGCCCTCGCAAACGAGAGCTCTTCGAGCTTATTTAGAAAGCCGCCAGCCACCCTCTTCCATACCGCATCTGGCCCCCACCATGGAAGCAACACGAGGAAGAAGAAGACTAGCCCTTCTCCCCGGTACAGCTCGGGCGTACCGAAGAAAAACTTGAGTCCAAAGCCTTATTGCCGGAGATCTCCCAGCTCCACTTCTCCACACTCATCATCTCCTGCCACCAGAGAATCGTTGTGAAGAAAACAGAGCTTGGAATGCACCAGATCTGGCTGGGGAGACCTGATGCTCTACTCCCATACGCCACAAGGGCAAGCCGGAACCAGCTACTACTAAACCTAGATGTACTATTTACACGGGAAAACCAACCTCCTAACCCATCCCAACACCAGACGGCTGCGCCATCAGAGCGAAGGAGGGAAAGGGGCAGCGACAGGCCGCAAGAGTCGACTCTCAAGGGGAGAGACCTGGGGACCGAGATCTTACTCTCCAGATAGATAGGCGTGCGAGGGTGTTACAAATCTGCTCGTGGCCGGCGTGCGCTTTGCCATTCTGCTCCTAGCCTAGCCGGCATGCTTCTTGCCGCGCGCGTGTTGCCGCCGTGGTGCTGGCCGGCGTGGGCGCAATTTCGCGCGATCTGTGATATGACAAGCCAGGGCCAATTACGTTAATGCTGTGTTTGGATGCAGTGAATTGACCTCTGAATTGAGGAATCTGGAATTGAGGGTCTAATTCAGCCGTTTGGTTGTTCTCTGTATTCGTCCGTGGAATCGATACCCAATTCCGAGCCACTCCCCCCGCCAGGCCAACTTACCGGTTGGTGAATACAGAGGGCAGGAGCTCTGTATCGGCTCTGAATTGGCCTCTCCCGAACGGTTTCTCTCTCCCGCAAAAAAGAGACTCGCGAGTACGAGCTTTTCTCCTCTTCTCGGACGGAACCCGCCAGACGCTGCAGAAGACCGGCGGGGAGCGGCGCCGCCAGGTACCTTCCACTCGCACTCCCGCCTCCTACCTCCTCCCCTGCCCTCCTTCTTCGCCGTCCACGCGTTCCCGGCGCTGGGGAAGACCCGCGGGGACCGGCGGAACCCTAACCAGGCGCTAGGGAGGCGGCACGATTCGGACGAGCGGCGGCGCGATTCGGACGAGCGGCGGCCCGCCCTCTCCCCCTCCGTTCCTACTCCGGCCGCCCTCCTCCGCCCGTCGCAACCCTCTCCCCTTTGGTCCCCTTCCCCTGGGTCCCCGCTCCCCGCGCGACCCGAACCCTAGTTCGACGGCGGCAGGTGGAGAACGGCGGCGGGAGGTGGAGAGCCTGTGACGCGGCACTCTCTTCTTCCCCAACCCCACCCATACGAGCTAGGCTTCACTCTGACTCTAGTCTCTTTTTTAGAACTTTGTGCTTTATTTCCTTCTTGGTAGATTTCTTACTATTGGTCTCTAGTATTCTTGATATACACCTCCCCCTTGCTATTGATTGTAATTTCCTGAATTGATGTGTTTGTTAATGTTAATATGAATTATTAACGTACAGATGCAGTGTTTTTCAGGCAAGACCTGGAACTGGAACAAGTTTTAATAACATGTGTACCAGTTCATGTAAACAGTTCAGTATTATTCCATATCTTGGAAGTAGATTTTAAAGTACCAGATATCAAGTATTCATCACATTTTACAGCAGAAATCCTATCTTGAATCTGGTTCAACCTGTCAGTTTGTGGATTTTCCTTGCTCAATGTTTGTGCATTGTAGTAAATTTGGACCAGGTTCAACACGTCTCCTTTTACCATTGTTTGTGCATTGTAGTAGATTACTTCTAAATATGAACTTGGGCTATGCATAATTAGAGTTCAAACTTTGTTTGTGCATTGTAGAATCAGTATGTCTCACCAAGAATTGGTTCATTACATTTCCGAAGAGAACAAAAGAAGGAAAAGAAAAAGGATAATGCTCACAAAGTTGTATTTTGAGGTGTCTATGGTTGCATTAGCATATGTTAGTACTCAGAGATCACCGAGGGATCTAGGTGCCTTCGATGACTTTGAGAAGAAGGTTGCATATAGAAAGTATGTATTGCGCAGAACATACAATGGGACGGAGACAAGATGCTATGATGAGCTGCGTTTAACCAAAAGAAATTTCCATAATCTTTGTGCTATGCTGCGTGAGAAGGGTGGTCTCAAAGATACAACCTATGTCACGGTAGAAGAAAATGTTGCTATGTTCTTACAAGTAGTTGGACATGCAACTAAAATGAGGATGATTGGCTATGAGCGGTCTTTAGAGACAACCAGTAGGCACTTCGGTAATGTGTTAACTGCCATCTTATCTCTAACTGGGGAGTTCATCAAGCTTCCTGAGCCTAATGCCACCCCTCCTGATGATTACAAATGGAAGTGGTTTCCTAATGCTCTTGGGAAGGTCACCGCCAACGAGCGCACATTTGAATCACTCATGGCACTACCCATGGAAATGCGGAAGGCATGGCTCATGACCTTGCCTTCATGATTGCTACCATATTATGTACTTTCATGTTTACGGATTGTGTGAGACATAATGTATCCACTTTGTGCTATTTGTGAGACATTATGTATCCATTTTGTGTTATTTTTGTCATGTGTATTATATTTTCTGGATTATTAATATATTATTGTGTGAAAATTAATATTGAGAAACATCTGAAATATACTGGTATATTTTCATTCATATTACAGAGGTTATATTGTTCAAAGTCAAAAATACTCTCAATTCCACACATGTGACATCCAAACAGCATTTGGTATTCCATTGAAACTTGAATTCTATAGCTGAATACCACGCGCATCCAAACAGCATTTGTGGTATTCCATTGAATTGGGGAATCTGGTTTTCCATTGCCAATTCAATTCGGAGCTGAATTCACTGCATCCAAACACAGCATTATGCGAGAACAAGAGCAAAGCTGGATCGGATTGGTTATCTGCCTTTGCATGCATGCGAGAACAGAGCAGAGCTGGTGAATTGTATGCAGATTAATTAATTTGAGCAGGGAAAGGGGTGCAATCTTGGATGTAGAAAAGGAGGATTAAGGGAGGGTCTTTTTGCAAAATATCGCACAGTCTAAGTCCGATCAACCCAATGCCACATCATCAAATACACCGTGCCATCACCGCCAGTGATTCTAGATGAAACGAGAGGCGTATTCGGTGACCGTAAAACCGGTATTTCCAAGAAAAACGCTTATTTTTGGACGACTTACAACCTATCGCGCATCCCAATAGGTCGCTCCGACTCTGCTCGCGCTACTCATGTACGTAGCGTACCGCGCATGTCGTTGTCAGTGTGGTCCCCACCTAACTTTCTCCTCACAGTATCGCACGCAAGGGGAGCAAAGACACCACAAGCTGCGTTTTTTGATGCAGCTTTTTGACCCTGCTGGCGTGTGAGGCATAGGAGTAGGCGAGTAGCTTCTTGTACCCGCCGTAGGTAGCCTGTGTGTTGATGTTTCTTGTCAGCGTGTGCATGGCTGTTGTTTGCTAGCAAAATGCAGGCCCAAAAATGCATGCACGGTTAGTTGTTGGCAAATTCGTTCCAGGCCCGCAATGCATGCTCCATGAACACATGCACGGTTACTTGTTGGCAAATTCGTTCCGTCCGCTGGATTTCCTGGTGTTCGCTGCTATACAACATTGTCGCGGGGGCATTTCAGTGACGTCCAACCAAGCCGACACAATTTTTACTAGTAGACGGAGCTCGCTGAGTCTACATCAAAAACATTGTCCGATCCCTTTGACAACTATGAGGTCCCTGAGGAGATGATGGAATAGTAAGAACGGGTCCGAGTGTCGCCGAATCTATCGACGACGGGCCTCCGGCTAGCCGGATTCGTAGCTGACAGTTTCAAATTGCGAGATCGGGCCACCATAGACGATGATGGTACAACTGAGTTCTCTTTCCCAATTTTCCAAATGTTGCAAACACATGTTTTTTTTGTTGTCGTCGCTTATTTTTTTATTGAAATAGTTGGTGATTTTTGTTGTAAATGAATCTACGACAAAATATTTGTTACTTAACCACATTTTAATTGCTACAATATTTTTTTGTTGTAATAGTCTATGATTTTTGTTGAAATTATTGATTATTTTGTTGTAAATGAATCTGCGACAAAGCATTTGTTACTTAACCACAATTTAATTGCTACAATTTGTATTTTTTATTGTAACCGTCTATGATTTTTATTGAAATTACTGATTATTTTTGTTGCAAAACAATCTGTAGCAAAAAAAAAAATCGTTTAAGCAGTTTTTTGTAGCGTTACTTTTTTCGAAATGTTACAATAGTATATGTTTTCAAAGGTGTCGAGCCAGCCACAACGCTACGCTATGCCAAATTTTTTCCGATAGTTTTGAACCTTATTGCTGCAATAATAATATATGCTTTTTATTTAATATAAACGTACAAAAAATTTGCATTGCCATGTACAGTACCAGGAAGCTAGCAGCAGCTAGGTCCAAGGCTGGCAGCCTACTCTGCCAAGGTACGCTTCACGCTACATGCAAAGGAGGCAGCAGCAGCAGCACCAAGCGGGCCCGACTCATGCAAAACGATCTGACACAACACAGCATGGTGAAAACGACGTGTCTTGAAGGGCTTTTTCCGAGCGTCCGATGCGCTCAAGTGGACGGTCCGGAAAGGGACCTAACGCGGGATTTCTTAGGGCGACCTACGCCTAGCGCTCCCCTATTTCCAAAGTACAATGATGAAAGTGAACCAGGCCAACAAGTACGTGGACCAACCATGTAGTTTACTCAAAAATATAATTTTAGATACCATAGTAGTCATTAAAAAAATTGCTCGCACCGGACCGCAAATGTTATTTCGCCACGAAACTTTAACATATGTTAACACTTTCATATGCTTGTTGCCACTTTTTTCATAATTCTTTTGACATGTTTTAGTAATTTTATTTATGGAACTTCGTAATCGACCAGCTCCCTGGAGCCATTGTGAATTTCCCAAATGTTGGGGGCAAACGCACAATGTTAGAGCAACTCCAGCCGCCCCCGAGAGCCCCCACAGGACTACCTTTTTTACGCCGGCGGGCGATTTTCCTCCTAGTCGCCCCCAGGGTCTCGTTTTTCACCGGATTTGGTCCAAAAGTTATCCGGTGTTCCCAGCCCGAACCCACCGCGTTGGGTTCGGCCTGGGGGCGCCGGCATAAGGGAAAAGCCGCGCGGGCCAGCCCTGTCGGCGAGACAACACTGATTCCCGCCGTTTTTTTTAGGCTCCCTCCATTTCCTTATTCTCCATATCCCGCATCTCCCGCCATTTCTCGCCGCGCGCGCCAGAACCACCTCCAATGGCGCCGAAGAAATTCAACAACCCACGAGCCACCGGCGGCGAAGAGGATGGGGCCGGCCGCCAGGCGGGGGAGGGGGAGGGGGCGGCCGCCGGGCGTGAGCAACGCCGAGTGGTTGAAGGAAATCGACCAAAGGAAGACAGTCACCGTCGACCGCAAGGGAAGGGACGAGAGGAAGAGGGCCAAGGAGGCAGAGCAGGCGGTGTCAGAGCTGGTGGCGGCGGCCAAGCGGGGGAAACCGTGCTTCCCTGCGCCGTCGCCTCTGTTTGCGCCGCACGTGCCACTAGTAGAAAACAGCTTATAGGTAAGGTGCTTACCCGTGGCGCACCAGCCTGTCGTGCGCCACTGGTAACTTACCTGTGACGCATCTGGCGAGGTGCGCCACTGGTAAGCTACTTACCTGTGGCGCACCAACGACCCAGTGCGCCACGGATATGAGGCGTCCGTACTGGCCAGGTTGTTGGGCCCTTACCAGTGGCGCATGGCTTGCCGGTGCGCCACAAGTATGTTGTTTACTAGTGGCGCAGTGGTGGCCGGTGCGCTCACAGGTAAGTTCTATATATTTATATCCAAAACATGATTTATAAATCCAAAAAAAGAATTTATATCGATTTATTTGATTTTCTATTTATTTATATTGATTTTCTATTAATTTATATAGAGAAAATAAATTAACCAAAAATGTATCCAAAAAGGGGGGGGGGGGAGGATTCAAAATCGGGCGGCAGGGGTGGAGGCAAGGGGCGCAGTGCCACTGGGCTGAGAGAGGAGTTGTGATTATAGGTGCGCTCGTTTTCTTTTAATTACTGGGCACAATTACCCGTGGCGCACGGGGCTAGGTGCGCCACGGGTAAGGGAAGGTTAGGGTAAGTGGCCGGCCCGGCCGTCGCGCGCTCGATCCCCATTTCTCTTCTTCCCCATCTTGCCCGCGTCCGTCGCCCCGCCCTCCGCCTCCCCGCCCGCGTCCGTCCCCCGCCCTCCGCCGCCCCACCCGCGTCCGTCAAGCGCGTCTCCCACGTCCGCCGTCGCTATCGCTGAGCCGTCCGCCACCGCTCATGCTCCTTCGCCCCTGATCCTCATGAGGTACACCGCCGCCGCCCCTCCTCCTCCTCCCCTCTTCTGCCCCTGCTCTTCCTCGATCCGCGCAACCCACCCGCCCGCACAACCTCACCCCACCCGCACGCCACCTCCACCTCTCGCTCCGTCCACCACCGCTAGCTCCTCGTGAGGTACTCCTCCGCCCCTCTTCTGCCCATGCCCCTCCTTGATCCGCGCCCTCCTCCACCCCTGCTTCGCCCGCCACCGCACGCCACCTCTACCTCCCGCTCCGGACGCCACCTCCACCTCCCGCTCCGGCCGCCACCGCACGCCGCCTCACCCCATCCGTGAATGCATGAATTCTTCAAAGATAAAATGATAATCTGTGCAGCTTGAAATCATCCAACATTGCTTGAAAATAATTGTGGTGGTGGCCGACGGTGGTGATTTTTGTGTTGAATATGTGTATGTTGCCGGTCGGAGATGCCGGCCGGGGTTTGAAACCTTGAGATAGTTAGTTTGCTCTAATGATTCTTTTATTATGTATAGCTTTGCACGATATGTCTCGGTATACTGGTGTGAGGGAAAAAATTAGGAGGGATGGGAGCCGCGTGTATGGATGTCAGATCCATATTGATGGGATCAAGCGCTGGGTTGGCCAGTGGCCGTCCGAGGAGCAGGCGGCGCGTGCCTACGATTATTTTGTGATCGAGGAGTACGAGCATCGTGCATTCAATAAGCTCAACTTCCACGTGGATCGTCACCGCACGGCCGATCTCGCGCCACCAGGAATCAGACACTTCACCAAGTCTATGGAGAAGAACACCGCAGGGCCGAGGAGCAGATTGCACAGCGCAATGCTCGTCCCTAGGATGACCCGCTGGTGAGGAGTCTCATGCAGGACCCGGATCTGCTGGCGTATCAGTACAAGATGTTTGGGTCACAGGACGCCGGTGCGGGACCTTCCCACGGCGCCGCTCCTTCCCAGGTGAAGGAGGAGAGTTTCAGCTGGGACGAGGAGGAGGAGTTCGATATGTCAGATGACAGGTTCTGGGAGAACGTAGCACAGTTAGCACATGAGGATGAGGCCAAAGAGGCCGAAGAGGTGACCAAGAAGGCTAGGGGTGGCTAGCTAGATGATCGAGCACTTATCGTATTAGAGTTGATGTTTAAATGCAACTTATTGTATTAGAGTTGATGTTTAGACTGTTTTATGTCTACTATGATCTAAACTAAATATGAGTTTAATATATGCTTCGTTTCGAGTTTATGATGTGTTATGCATGGTCGTGAATTGACAAAGCCGATAATTTAAACTATGCCACGGTAAAGGCAAGGAGAGTGTCTACAATGCCTTGTAGTGTATACAATTGGAGTGTTTGTATTAATACTTGGTCTTGTAGACACTCTTTTTGCCTTGTTTTGCATGGAAATGATATATGAGGCTTTCCATGTTGATGCAGTTTAGTTATCTATTGTGTTATGCATCGTCTATCTTTGTTTTGTTTTTTACTTGGAATGCCGATGATTAAAATGTTGTGGCACTAGGTGGTAAGCCTGCAGGTCTTGTGAGCCTTGTGATATGCACAAGTACAAGTCTTGTGCATCATACTTGGCTCACAAGATCCTGCAGGTCTATTTGTGTGTCCGACCTAAGTATGAGGCGCAAATCCAAGTCATTTTTGTTTAGTTTTGTACTGTGTTTTTGATAATGCCGATGATTAAAATGTTGTGGCACTATGTGATTCAGGGTGGTGCTAGCGAACCTTGTGATATGCACAAATAAACATTTTGTGCATCCTACTTGGTTCGCTTGCTCCGTCCCTGAAATGTGTGTCCAATTTAAATATGTATGAGGCACAAATCCGAAATCATTTTGTTTCTTCTCTCTTTTTCCAAATGCCGATGATTGAAATGTTGTGGCACTAGGTGGTAAGCCTGCAGGTCTTGTGAGCCTTGTGATATGCACAAGTAAAAATTTTGTGCATCATACTTGGCTCACGAGATCCTGCAGGTCTACTTGTGTGTCTGACCTAAGTATGAGGCACAAATCCAAGTCATTTTTGGTTAGTCTTGTAATGTGTTTTTGATAATGCTGATGATTAAAATGTTGTGTCACTATGTGATTTAGGGTGGTGCTAGCGGACCTTGTGATATGCACAAATATACATCTTGTGCATCCTCTACTTGGTCCGCTTGCCCCGTCCCTGATCAATGTGTGTCCAATCTAAATATGAGGCACAAACCCGAATCATTTTTGTTTATTCTCTCTTTTTTCGAATGCCGATGATTAAAATGTTGTGGCACTATGTGATCCCCGTCTTGCTCACCGTGATTGCGGTTCTCCTACATTTGATTCTAGTTGTCTAGGAGACTAGCTACTTCCTTTGTAATATGGTGACAAAGTACTTGTAATACAATCGATGATGAACTTGCTATTTCGATGAACTTGCTCACCGTGATGAACTATGATGAACTTGTCTATTATACTGTACAACGCGGATTTGCTACCATGGGTGGTAGCTGTGCATACCCTGTTAACCGTTTGATATAGGGAGTATTGCTTTTGCCGGTAGTAGATTGTGTTGCTGGCGTTTGACGGCGCCTCTACCATCTGTTAGATGCATGCGAGGGCAGTTTGATGTGCAAACATCCAAACATCCTTCCGACGGGTGTGTGTGTCGTGTAGTACGGTCCGTGCTGATATGTTAGAATATTTTCTGCGTGCACTGTTGTGTCAGTAGATGGGGCGAAAAAGAAATTAAAAAAGGATCTTGCCATTGTCAAGACCATTTCATGGGATACCGTCTGGCCAACACAAAAAATCTCGTGGGTGGTGGGCATGACTTGACAGACAGTAATTAAGTTCCCTATTAATTAAGATAAGCCCGTGTCGTTTTCCTCCTACTCCGGTTGAATTTCCACGACCGGCACCGCGCACAGCCTAAATCCGGTGAGAGTAAGCAAAATACATAGAGGACAATGGAATCAGAGAAAATGAATCGTGGTGTAGCCGGCATCTGTTTTGAACAGAACAAAAAGTAAATACAGTGTGAGCACGGCTCACGTGGTAGGATTTCCTCATGCAGTTTCGAACGAAGAAGCCTACCACGCCTCGAAAGAATTGCATATGTACGGAGCGCGCCGCGCGTACAGACTACAGACAGACGCGCCGGTCGGCCGGCGATGGCGCGCATTTCTTTCAGGCATGAGCAGCCATGTCGCCGGCGTGCTTCTGCTTGTCTTTGCTGGCGAACTTGGTGGAGTGCTTGAGGTGCACGACGGTGTCGCCGGGAGCTCTGTAGCAACACTGCAACAGAATGCAATAAGTTGGTGGAACGCTGCGGGAGCTTGAACAAATTGGAAGTTCCCTTAGGCAATAACAATCACAACCGGGTGAAAGTCCTCACCATGTATCGAGGGACCAAGAGAACATGCCGAAACTACCCTAAGCAAATACATCACCATCGCCGGCCAATAACCGGACTCATATGCAGGAGCGCGAGAAGATGAACAGAGCCCAAACCATCAAAGTGGAGAGTGAGACGCCAATCCCACGAACTGAATCCCGAACGGTGCTTGTACATCATGGAAATAAAGTGGAAAGGCAAAAATTTCAACCGGAAAAGATACTGAGAAAAAACACCGAATAAAAATGGACCCGATCTGGATCTTGAAAAGAAGATCCAGAAAAAAAAGAACCGGTCTGGATCTTGGAAAGAAGATTCGAAAAAAAGAGCTGATCTGGATCTTGGAAAGAAGATCTGAAAAATGAATCAGAATCAACCGGAGGCCATCACGGCTCACGCCTCGTGCCACACGACGCTGACCGGCTCAGCCGCCGACCAGGGCCGCTACGGTTCGTCGCCGCATGGCTCCTCCGGCTACCTCTGGTTGCCCCTGCAATGCATCCATTGCCACCAACGCACCTAAAGCAAGGGGGGTGCCGATGCTGCCACACGGCCTGGAGAGGTAAGGCTGTTAGATACTGCTCCGCAGCGGCGGAGGCAACGCGCCCGAGAAGCTCCAGCACCGGCAAACCGCGACACTACCACTCTTCCCACTGCTGGCGCCGAACTGTCCCGGTCGGCATCGTGCCGCATCTACATCCGCGGCGCCGAACGAGGGACGCGGATCTGGCGAGGAGAGCCCCACGGGGTGGGCATCGTGTGGCGTGTTGGTGGAGTCGCCGGGGAAGTCCGGTGCCGGCGTGGTTGGCGTACTGGTTCTTACCTCTATTATCACAATTCTTTAAAAAAAATGCTTAGATCTAAACAAATGGCCAGCCGCAGGCCCAGATCCATGCACTACTGAAATACAACGTAGCTAGCATGATCAATGCAAGAAAAAGACATGAAAAACACACACACAAAAACGAATCTAAACAGATCAGATCCAAACGACGAAATAGGGCCCAAACAAAGGCCGACCAACCCAAGATCCAAAAACTCCATGGCCAGATCGGCCTTCCTTGGCAGGCTGCGGTGCTCGGCTCGCGTAGGAGAGGGCCGGCTGCCCGGCGACGGAGTTCCCGTGGCGACGTTTCCTAACTCCATGGCTGGCTTACTCGAAGAAGCTCGCCGGAGCACGAGCTCCTAGCCAGGACCGGGAGGGTGCCGCCCCTGGAGCTCGCCTGCATCGGCCCGTGCCGGTTGCGCCGCCTCTGGGCACACGAGGTGCAGCGGGAGGAGGGGGTGAGGGTGGCGGCGCTATGGACGGAGGAGGGGCAGCTCGCGTTTTAGCTTTGTGGTGGGGGTGGGGTCTGACCGGGTGGGTGGGTTATCAAGTTGAATCTGGACTGCAATTTGGCACAATAGATTGTCATGTGCACGTTGAACGGCGTTATGCACCAGCTGTTAAATTTCGGTGCTCCCTTTATCCTATACAGGTGATCCAATGGTTGGATAAGGGTGCACAGCTACCCACCTGGGTAGCTCACTATTTTGCTTATACTGTATTGTGCATCTATGTATACTATATTGTAAACTGTATAAATGTACAAATACGCATATAGCGTATTAAAAAAATTGATTTCCTGGAAATACAAAAAATCTTACCAGTGGCGCACGGCTACCAGTGGCACACTGCCTACCGTGCGCCACTGCAAGTACTTACCAGTGGCGCATCAGGCCTGGTGCGCCACTGGTAAATATTACCAGTGACGGGGTAGCCCTGGCGCACCCTGATGCGCCACTGGTAGTCATAGCAGGTGCACCAGTGGTAAGGTTTTTTTCCACTAGTGACGGCCTCTATTTGCCGCCCGGCGCATGGGGAGCCCAGGGAAGCTAAGCTAGTGTGGCGTCGCCGTCGCCGTCGGCCTTCTCGGTGTCGCCCTCCGCCTTCTCACCGGCGTCGCCGGCCACGCCCCACTGGAGGGGCTCACCCGACTACGGAGACGGCGACCCGCATGGCGGATTCAACCCCAACATCGCCTTCCTGCACCACCCTCTTCCGCGTGGCCCTTCTGCATTCAACACCGAAACAAGCCTTCCCTATGGGGGCTCGTCTGCCTGCGCAAGCTCGCCGGCCATACACCGCCATGGCCCTCTGTCCCCCCCTCCAGTGAGTCAGCACGAGTTTGGCGGCGGCGCCCGCATTGTGTTCGGAGAAATGCCCGGTGATGACTCGCAGGTCAACATGGACGACATCATCGCGTCCGGTTCAGCGGCGACGGCTTCTTACCCGCAAGCTGAAGATGGATTCGCCGGGGAGTAGGGCAAGGAAGAAGACGACGACGAGGAGGAGGAAGAAGAAGAGCCTGTCGCCGCGGCCAAGGGGAACAAAAAGAAGAAAAAGGCGGTCACCGCGACCAAAGCCTAACCTCGCCTCAAGTGGACCTCCAAAGAAGACGAGTGCATGGCCGAAGCCTGGAAGATGGTGAGCATTGACACGATCACCGGCGCGAATCAGAATTCGGACAACTATTGGAAGAGGGTCAAGACATCGTTTGACGAGCGCAAGCTTTGCGATCCCGAGTTCAACACAGTCTACATGGAGCGCAACGAGAAAGCGATGGCGAACCATTGGGCGATCGTCCACGCGGCCTGCAGCAAATGGCGCGGGGATCGTCTAGGAGGTCATGGCTCGCCCGGAGAGCGGCGCCAACACCGAGCGTCAGATAACCCCATTTCGGCCGCCGCTATGTCTTTTTCACTTGTCTTCGGCTAACATATTTCTTTTTTGCGCATCGGCAGATGATCCGGATGTTCGAGATGTACCGGCAAGACAACAAACACGCCAAGTTCAAATACTTCCATGTGTTCACAAGGATTGAATCGTGCGAGAAGTGGGCGGAGGTTCGCCTGAACATCGGCAAGGGGAAAGAACCCTACAACCCCGACACGCCGGGAACGGCAGCCGCGAATGGACGCCCGGATGGAAACAAGAAAGCGAAGGCGAGTGCACTTGCGACAGAAAGGCTACACTCATCGATCGAGTGGTGCATCGCCGACACCAAGACTCACGCCATCCAGAGAGAGGAGAAGTGTGAGGCGAGGTGGTCGCAGCTGCTGCAGAAACAGGACGTGAAGATGGATCTCCTTGACCAACGGAAAGCTCTACCACGACATCGTCTCCGAGTACCGCCACAACGCTGGCATCGACGTCGTCGAGCCCTGCACCACCATCGGCCGACCCTGTCGTGGTGGAAGTGGATGACGACGAGACAGCTGTTTGAGCATCATTTCGTTCAACGGTCGATTTCTGGCCGCTTTTGATCGCCGAATTGTGGCTATTCGCCAAACTTGTGGCATTTTTTGTCGCCAAACTTGTGGCAATGTGATGAGGATCACTGAACTTGATTGCCGATTTGTAGCGGGAACATGTTTTAAAAAAAACGTCTTGGGGCGCGAAAAAGGGGGGTGACTGGGAACCGGGGCCACCCCAAGACTCGGGAAGTGCCGGCGAAAGGGCCATCGCCAGATACTCTGGGGGCCAACGGCTGGAGTTGCTCTTAAGGGCATCTCCAGTCGCGCCCCACATAGCCTATGGGGGCCCCGAGCAAAAAACGACACCCAGTCGCGCGCCCCATAGGCCGGTTTCCTCCGGAGTGGCCCGTTAATTCGTCTGGCGCTACCAGCCCAACCCCCGCGCAAGGGCGTGTTCTGGTAGCTCCAGACGAAATTACGCACGCGGCCACGTCGGATACATACAAGCGGGCCAATCCCGTCAGTGGGAGAGGCGAATCCAACATATTTTTCCCCGCCGCGCACGCAGCTCATTCGCCCGCCTCCCACCGCCGCCATCAAGTCGCCACTCCCACCTCCGCCTCCCCCGGTGGCGAATCTCGTCAGACTCGGCTTGACGCATTCACGCCGACCCTCCTCCGTCCAGCTTCGGGTCCCCTCGCCGCGCCGGAGTTCGCCGACGGGCCTGGGAAATCCTTCGATGAGCTTGCGCGCCCACCTGCACCGAAGGTGTTCGACGATTTGAGCAGTAGGCGCCTGAAAGTGCATGGTTGCCCCCATGTGTGGTTTTGCTAATTAATGACAGTCTCTATGGACTAATGTTTGTATTAAGCTATACTTGTAGGTGTCCATATGCATTGATTGATCTCCATTTGTTGGATTCAAGGCTAAGGGAAGAAGAGTATTTGTTGATCAAGGCTAAGTGCGAGTTGATCAACACTCTAGGCCATGTGAAGATATGCCGAAGAGTGCCCCTCCCATATTGGTGTATGGGGGAGCAATATGCGAGTCTTCACCGAGCGAAGCGCAAGTGGATTATGCGCAAGGCAAAGGTATGATCTTGATAGGTTTATTTTACCGGTCTCATGATGTTTGTTGAGAGACCGGATTTTAGGATCGATAACCGTACTATCAAGAGGGGCTCTCGAGCGAGTATCTTGGTCGTATCATCGTAGAGAGCACAAACCTTTGCATCCTTGCAATCATCTTTATTGGTTCTTATTTGGCTCTTATCATGGTGTGGTCTTGGTGCTTGTCGTGCTTGTCATGACAAGGCCAAGGTCACCGAAAACGGTTTTCATATGCGTCCCCTATTGCGTTTTCGGTATTGGAGATTTTGTCGGTTCATCCTCGTGGAAGGTCTCACTCTTCCAATTATTTGCAAAATCTCCTTTACTTGTTTTCAATATTTCGAAGGGTATATTTTGTCGTCCTCTTTCCAACAAAATTGGTTTCACTTCATTCGGACTTCATTTGCAAAAGATATAGCATTTCCGGTTTGCGAGAGAGAGTTTTTAACTTTCCCCATTTGTTATTATAATATCTTGTTGGACTATGATGTTTCTCTGCATAATCTTGTAGTGCTCGTTGTGACGATTCCAACGAGTCCAAGATTATCGAAAACGGAGTTCGTGGGTGAAAGTTATAGCGTTTCTCTCTCGGAACTTTTTTAGACAGAAATTTAGAAAAGAGAAAAAAAAGGGCTGCCTGGCCGGCCTGGCCGGGCCCAGGCCGGGACGAGGCCGGCTCCCTCGGGCAGCCTCCCGGCCCAGCTCGCGCTGGCTGACCAGGCCGGGACCAGGCCGGCTGGCTCGGGTGGCCTCCCGGCCCAGCCTTGCGCGCGCCGGCCCAGGCCGGGTAGCAGCCCGGTCTCCCTGTTAGCCCGCTTCGCTGCTGCCTGTGATGCCCCGCCGGCCTGGCCGGGGTGCAGGCCGGCCCCTGGCCGGGCTGTCGGGCTGAGGCCAATTTTCCCCCCAACAGCCACTTTTGTGGCCTCCTATAAAAAGGGTCTTCTTCCCCATTTTTTCTACATCTCTCTAGCTCTCTCTCTCTCTCTCCACCATTGTTGACATTTCTTGAGCTTGAGACCTCTCAATCTCTCAAATATTTCTTGCTACTTTTTGAGGGAAAAGAGAGAGGGGATCTAGATCTACATTTCCACCAATCCATTCCTCCTCTAAGTGAGGGGAACCTAGTAGATCTTGATATTAGAGTTCTTGGTGATTCTCCTCTTTGTTTTTTCTCTTAAATCCCTTCATAGCATTAGTTGCTTTGGTTGGATTTCGGAGAGAAGGACTTGACCACTTAGTGTGTTCTTGCCATTGCATTAGTTGCATCGGGTTGTGCTCTCCATGAAGATTCGTGGGATTGAAGTTCGAGAAGCTTGTTACTCTTGGTTGCATTGTGTTCCCAGGAGCTTGTGCCTCTTGGGTGCATTGTGTACCCTAGACGGTTGGTGGTGTCGTAAAGACTTTGAGTTGTGAAGCTTCGGGCAAGATTTGGGAGCCCCCGATTGAGTTGTGGGTGTGTGCCCCAAGATCGTTGTAAAGGCTCCGGATTCCGCCTTGAAGGATTCCGATAGTGGAAGGTGAACCTGACCCTTGGGGTGAGGTTCATCGGAGAATAGGGTGAGGCCTTTTGTGGCATCTTTAGTAGGCCTTTTGTGGCGAGCTCACACCCCTCCAACGAGACGTACTCCCTTAACAAGCAGGAACTCAGGAATACATCCTCGTCTCCGCGTACCTCGGTTATTTCTATACCCGAGCTATTTACTTATGCAATTTACATTGTGATAGCCTTCGTGCTTGAAGTTTTATACTACCTCCGTTCCTTGATGTAAGGTGTATAGTTTTTTGAGAAAAATTTCAAAATATAACGTGTATTGCGATTTTTAGACAATTTTACCACTCCAAAGATGAATTAAATCTCTCCACGGAGGGATTTGATGGATTGTTTTTAATTTGTGGCTGTTAGGAACACCTCGCTCCCCTATTTTTTCCATGTGAAATGATTCCACCATGTACAAAATTCTCATGTCTTAATATCCGTGCCAGAAAACTATACACCCTACATTCAGGAACGGAGGGAGTATTTTGCTATCACCTTGTTGCTTGCCTTGCTTAGCATAAGTTTGTGGTGCACATAGGTGAGCCTAGTTTATTTAGGTTGTTGACTAGTTAATTTAAACACCTAGTTTTATTCCGCAATTGTCAAGCCTTAAACCGGAAAAGTTTTAATCGCCTATTCACCCCCCCCTCTAGGCAACATCGATTGTTCTTTCAATTTGTCGTTTTTGGGCTTTACCGCCTAGAGAGTAAAGATGTCGTTTAGAGAATTAGTGCACGATCCCACTTTTATATTCAATGGCACAAATTTTAAAGTTTGGAAAACTCATATGCTTAGTCACTTACGGGTCTTGGACCCCAATATTGAGCGTATCTTAGATATAGGTTTTTCTCCTCCAAAGGATTACGAAAGCATGACTTTAGAGGATGAGAAAAACTTATATCTAGATTTTTGATAATCCCCAAGAGCAAGGAATCACTGTAGCACACTTCGATAAGTATTTGAGTGTCGAACCCACAAGGAGCTGAAGGTAAACTATCTATTCTCTAAAGCCCTATAACCCTCTTATATGGCCGTTTGTGCAAGGCAATAAGTTGAAATATGAAAGGAACTAACTAATGAAAGCAAGTGATGTGGAATGGGTTTATCTAGTAACAAGTTTCTCAATCAAGTTTCGAACGCAAGTTTCTTAGAGCAAGTTTCTCTCAGTAGTTTTCTCAAGGAAGTTTCTCAAAGTAGCAAGTAGCAAATATCTCAAGGGAGAAAATATTCTAGCAATTGTTATTTCATTCGTGTGGTTGTCACAATTAGTGAAGCACATGTTTTAGTCTTAATTGTTTCTTCTAGGAAGGAGCCATAAATAGGTGTAGCCAAGTGAATGAACTAAAAACCCTTATGATGGCTCTTATGGCCAAGTAAATGACTGCACAAGATTTATTAAGACATAAAAGTCCCACCATAGCCTTAAGTTCTAAGGTCCCCTATGTATATCCCCCAATAAAGTAACTTCATGACTCGGTGTCAGGTTTACATGTCCTCCCAAGTCTCCCTCACTCCATTACATTACCGTTGATCACCTTACATGCATTCCCCAACATATGCGTGCACTCATATATTGTACATAAAGACAATCATAAAAGAAGACAAAACTTGTATGCAACCAAACAACGAACTATTTCACTATTGCCATGAACCAATCACTTCTCAAACATAGATGGGGAGACACAATAGATCAAGGGAATAGTATATTGCATCATACATCATGTTTGCCAAGAGTTTACAGTGGAGAGATGGAGATGATCTTGCTGTAGATGTTGATGATGAACACGCCGGAGGGGGGTGGAGCCCTCCAGAGGTGATTCCGGCGGTGTTTCCCCCCTCCGATCTTCTCCGACGGCAGCCTTCTGACTCTCTGTTTCGTGGTTTTGTGTTTCTCCGCCGCCTCCTCACGAAACTCCTCGGGGGACTATTTTTATAGTCGGTTTTAGGTCAAGACGAAGCCACGGAGATGAAAACGGACGGCATCGGAGCCATGAGGCCCAAGATGGGGGGTCCCACGTGGCCAAGGAATCTGGCCACGTGGGCCCACCTCTTCTGGCCCTCGGGTCTCCGTTTGTTTGCTTCCTTTGCTCCTACACTTTCTTCCTGCCAAAGAAATGATCCTCATAAATTTTCAGGTCAATTGGTCGTCATTTGTGTCCCTGAAACATCAAAATATAGAAAATAGTGTTTTCTGCCAGTGCAGGGTTAATTCCAGAAAAATAGGAAAACTGTGAAATCTTCCCAAAATCATTATAAAACAATGATATAACCCTTATATGATGCAAATATGATTGAAATATGAGTATTATAATGCAAAGTTCATGTATGCATTTTACATGCATCAATGCTCTAGCTTCTAATGAGTTTTGCAAATTTTTGAGTGTTGTAGTTTTTGTGTCAATCATGCCTCTCCGGAACGCTCATGAATTATGGACAAAGCTTCAAGAAAAATACGGCAAGTCCATGACTATTGAGGATGATTATTCTCCCTCCACCTCTGGGCGTGATGAGTTCTCAACTTCGTCTACTTCACCAATATGTGGTAAGCCACAAACTAATGTAATGGTGAGTAGTGATGGGTTTGGCAATTTGGATAGTGAGCTCATTGTTGATGATCCTTCATCTCTATCTCATTGCAATGCCTCATCTTTGGACTTAAACACATATAGCACTATAAATGATTTTCATGCAAGTGTTGATAGTTCTTGCATATCATCTAAAAATTGCTTGTATGAATCTCATGATGATATGCTTCTCCTTTCTTGTTGCCATGATAAAAATGCTTGTGTTCCCTCTAACTCTTGTATTAATAATAATGTAGAGTAAACCCAATTAGCTATGAAACAAGATGTGAACTTGAGTAGTTCTTTTATTAATTGTTCTTCTTCTTCAACCATCCTTTGCCTTATGGCTAAATCCTCATGTAGTGATGATAATGATAATGATAATAATGTTGAAGAAGATGATGAGGATGATTATGATGAATCCTTTCATAAGAAAGGTCTAATGGTTCTTAATGCCCTTCCTGAAAATAAAAATGCTCATGCTATCCTCTTTGAAATTATGGAAACCCTAATTGAGTGTGGGCTTACTATTAAGACTTTGGAAGCAAGCCTTGAAGAAAATGATAAGATTGAAAGAGATGATGCTATGGAAAAGGCATCGTTAGAAGATGCTCTTGAGGAAGAGCAAGAGACTCGGGCTTCTCTTGAGGAGAAGCTAGAATCTATTGAGGAGTCTCATAATGAAATAATTGCTAAAATCATTAAAGAACTAGAATCATAAGCTAGAAAAAGGAAGGATTGAAAGAGAGGATGCGGATGAAAAAGCATCTTTAGAGGTGACTCTTGAGGAAGAGCAAGAGACTCGGGCTTCTCTTGAGGAGAAACTCGAATCTTTTGAGGAGCTTAATAATGAAATTATTGCTAACCTCACTAAGGAACGTGACCATGCTCATGCTAAATATAAAGTCACTAAAAAGGAAAATGCTAAGTTGAATGATGAGCTTGCCAAGTTGTCTTCTTCCATTCCTAATGTTAATGATGCTTGTGCTACTAACTCCACTTCTTGTGAAGCATCTATTTTAAAGGAGAATGTTAGCTAAGGGCTCAACTTGAGTTGTTAACTAGTATGACAAATTGGAAGAAAGTCATGATAAGCTCTCTAGCTCTAATGATGATCTTCTAGCATCCCATGCTAGTCTAAAGTTAGCTAATGAGGCCATCACTACAAAGGTAACATCTTGTGAGTCTCATGTGGACAATGGCACAACTTCTACTAAAAATGCTATAATGTCATGTGCTAGTCCTAGTAGTTCATCCACTCATAATGTTGGCACATCTTGTGTGATGAATTACTTTCCATGCCTTGTTGCTCTAACAATGATGCTTCTACCTCTTCTAGTACTTGTGTTGTCACTAACCATGTAGAGGAAATAAATGAGGCCAAGGCCCAAGCCACCTCTATGAAGAAAGGCTTGGAAAAGCGTCATGAAGGGAAGATTGAACTTGACAACATGTTGAGTGTGCAACAATCCCCCAATGACAAGAGTGGGCTTGGATTCAACTCCAACAACAATAACAAGTCCAAGATTGATAAGAATGAAGGGTCGCAGCATAGAAAACAAAAAAAAATCCTACGCAAAGATGGCGGAATAAACCCAACACAAGATCTGATCTACGAGAGGTTGGTAGCAAGAAGGAGATCGAATCTCAAACTCGAAGAAAATCGTAAGTGTTTTGTCGAGCCAGGGGTTGGCTAGTTGATCCCCGCAACTAGACTCGTCTAGTCGCAAGGAGATGTATTATCCAAGCATTGCAACGGGCAGCGCCTTCGAGAGATCCACACGTATGGCTCGATGAAGACTCCACGTTCTTGATCCCGCAAGAGGTGGTGGAGAGGCTCGCGAGATCAGCAGCACGATGACGGTGGCGTGGTGGATATGGTGGAGATCCGACAGGGCTTCGCCAAGCGGCTGTCGGGGCGAGAGGAGGGAGGTGGCGGCTAGGGTGGAGGGGGCGGCGGCTAGGGCACCTTGGGGGGCGGTGCACATGTGGTGCGGCAGCCTCCCCTGCCCCCTCCTTATATAGGAGGCCAGGGGGATGCACCCCTCCCCTCTTAGGGCCGGCGGCTAGGGGGTACCTTGCCCCCCCAAGCCAACCCCTTTAGGGTTAGGGTTGGCCGGCCCCCTTTGGGCTTGACATTGATCGCATGGGCCCCATAGGGGCATGGTGCGGCTGGCCCAAGTGGCCAGTCCACCACCCCTTAATACCATGTGGGCCCCACTTCTAGACCCCTCTAGAACCTTCTAGAACTTTCCGGTACTTTACCGATAAATTCCCGAACCTTTTCGAAACCTCCGGAAACCACTTTCCTTATATGAATCTTATTCTCCGGTCCACTCCGAAACTCCTCGTGACGTCCGGGATCCTATCCAGGACTTCGAATCAATATCCTTTCTCACCATCATTTATCTCAAACCCTAACTACATCGAACGTTAAGTGTGTGACTCTGCGGGTTCGCGAATATGTCATATTAATAGCGGGACCGGGATGCCCATATTAATTCCTACATATTCGACGAAGTACTTTACTAGTTGAACCACGATGTCTGGGATTCAATTAATCCATATACGATTCCTTTTGTTTCACGATATATTACTTGTCTGAGATTCAATCCACCGATATCTCCATATCTGATTAATCTCGTTCCCGACAAGTTCTTTTTACTCGTTCCCATAGAATAGGATCCCTTATGACTAGCTACTTAGTCATACGCTTGCAAGCGTTTGGATGCTACACTACCGAGAGGGGCGAGAGATATATATCCAACTATTGGACGAACAAATCCCAGTCTTGAAACATGCAACCCAACAACCTAACATCGGAATACCTGAAAGCCACCTTTATAATCACACGGTTACGAAGTGCCATTTGATGTCCACAAAGCACTCCTCTGATAAGCGGGAGTAACATAATCTCATGGTCTAAGAAAACTATATTTGACATCAATTTAATTTGAGTCTTGTCCATCATATCATCTCCCATGATACACACTTCGTTTATCAAGTGATTCATAAATCCATGATTAGGAAATGTCTAATCATCACTTTGATCAAACGAACTAGTCGCAAGAGGAAAGACTAGGGACACATTACCATTTATATTCCACACATGTATTTGTTTCCGCTCAATACAATTCTAGCATGGATATAAAACTTTATCACGAAAGGGAAATATGATAATTAATAATCCTTATTATTGCCTCTTGGGCATATTCCCAACAGTCTCCCACTAGCACTAGAGTCAATAATCTAGTTTACATTTGTAGCAATCTAACACCCATGGCCTCTCGGTGCTGATCATGTTTTGCTCGTGGAAGAGGTTTAGTCAACGGATCTGCCACATTCAGATCTGTATGCACCTTGCAAATCTCTATGTCACCATCCTTGACATTCTCAGGCAAATTGTGATAGCGACGCTTAATATGCTTGGTATTCTTGTGTGAAGTTGGGTCCTTGGCAAGAGCTATGGCACCTGTATTGTCACAGTACAGGGCCAGAGGTCTTGACGCACTTGGAACCACACTTAGCTCTGAGAGGAACTCCTTCATCCAGACTACTTCACTCGCTGCCGATGAGGCTGCCACATATTCCACTTCAGTTGATGATTTTGCCACCACGCTCTGCTTGGAACTCCTCCAACTCACAGCGCCACCATTTAGAATAAACACGTATCCGGACCGAGACTTAGAATCATCCGGATCTGTGTCCCAAGTCGCATCGACATAACTCCTTACGACAAGCTCTTGGTCACCTCCATATACGAGAAACATTTTCTTAGTTCTATTCAGATACTTAAGGATATTTTTGACTGCTGACCAGTGTTCCACTCCTGGATCACTTTGGTACCTGCTAGTCAAACTTACAGCATGGCACACATCCGGTCTAGTACATAGCATGGCATATATGATAGAGCCTATCGCAGAGGCATAAGGAACATTGTTCATTATCTCTCTATCTTCTGTCGTGACTGGACTTTGAGTCTTACTCAAAACCTTTCCTTGCAACATTGGTAAGAACCCCTTCTTTGAATTTTCCATTCTGAACTTCTTCAGAACCTTGTCAAGGTATGTACTCTGTGAAAGCCCTATTAGGCGTTTTGATCTATTCCTGTAGATCTTAATGCCTAAAATATACGCTGCTTCGCTAAGGTCCTTCATTGAAAAACTCTTATTCAAATAAGCCTTTACACTTCTAGTAGCGTAACATCATTTCCAATCAGTAATATGTCATCCACATATAATATTAGAAATGCAACTGAACTCCCACTCACTTTCTTGTAAATGCAGGCTTCTCCATAATTTGGACAAATCCAAACCCTTTGATCACTTCATCAAACCAAAGATTCCAACTCCGCGATGCTTGCTTCAGTCCATAGATGGATCTCTGAAGTTTGCGTACCTTGTCAGCATCCTTTGGATCAACAAAACCTTCGGGCTGTACCATGTACAACTCTTCCTTAATATGACCATTAAGGAACGCGGTCTTCACATCCATTTGCCAAATTTCATAATCATAAAATGCGGCAATTGCTAACATAATCCGAACAGATTTCAGCATCGCTACTGGTGAGAATGTCTCATCGTAGTCAACTCCTTAAATTTGTCGGAAACCCTTTGCGACAAGTCGAGCTTTATACACGGTGACATTTCCGTCAGTGTCTGTCTTTCTTTTGAATATCCATTTGTTCTCAACGGCCTTGCGGTCATTAGGTAAATCCACCAAAGTCCATAGTTGGTTTTCATACATGGATTCAATTTCGGATTTCATGGCTCCTAGCCATTTATCGGAGTCTGGGCTCATCATTGCTTCATCATAGTTCGCAGGTTCATCATTGTCTAACAACATGACACTCATGACGGGGTTGTACCAATTAGGAGCGGTACGTTCCCTCGTTGATATGTGAGGTTCAATAGCAGCTTTGACTGGAGTAGTATGATCACCATCATTTGCTCCTTCTTCAGGTGGCGATGGCTGTTCTGGAACAACTTCCAGTTCTGCGCTACTCGGCATCTCAAGAACAGGTTCAATAACCTCGTCAAGCTCTATTTTCCTCCCACTCACTTCTTTCGAGAGAAACTCCTTCTCTAGAAAGGAACCATTCTTGGCAACGAAAATCTTGCCTTCGGTTCTGTGGTAGAAGGTATACCCAACAGTTTCCTTGGGGTATCCTATGAAGATGCATTTTTCTGACTTGGGTTTGAGCTTATCAGGTTGAAGCTTTTTCACATAAGCATTGCAACCCCAAACTTTAAGAAACGATAACTTTGGCTTCTTGCCAAACCATAACTCATATGGAGTCGTCTCAACGGATTTTGATGGTGCCATATTTAAAGTGAATGCGGCTGTCTCTAATGCATAGCTCCAAAATGATAGTGGCAGATCTGTAAGAGACATCATAGATCGCACCATATCCAATAAAGTACGAGTACGACGCTCAGACACACCATTGCGCTGTGGTGTTCCGGGTGGCGTGAGTTGTGAAACAATTCCACATTCCTTTAAATGCATGCCAAATTCGTAACTCAAATATTCGCATCCACGATCAGATCGGAGAAACTTTATTTTCTTGTTACGATGATTCTCAACTTCACTCTGAAATTCTTTGAACTTTTCGAACGTTTCAGACTTGTGCTTCATAAAGTAAATATACCCATATCTACTTAAATCATCGGTGAAGGTCAAGAAGTAACGATCCACCGCGTGGTGCAACACTCATTGGACCACACACATCGGTATGTATGATTTCTAACAAGTCTGTTGCTCTCTCTATTGTGCCGGAGAAGGGTGTTCGAGTCATTTTGCCCATAAGACATGGTTCGCAAGTTTCAAATGATTCAAAATCAAGTGAATCCAAAAGCCCATCAGAATGGAGTTTCTTCATGTGCTTTACACCAATATGACCCAAACGGCAGTGCCACAAATATGTGGTATTATCATCATTCAGTTTACATCTTTTGGCATCAATGTTATGAACATGTGTATCACTACTATCGAGATTCAATATAAATAAACCATTCCTCTCAGGTGCATGACCATAAAAGATATTATTCATATAAATCGAAACACCAAAGTTTTCAGACTTAAACGAATAACCGTCTCGCATTAAACAAGATCCAGATACAATGTTCATCCTTAACGCAGGCACCAAATAACAATTATTTAGGTTTAAAACTAATCCCGAAGTAGACGTAGAGGGAGTGTGCCGATAGCAATGACTTCAACTCTTGATCCATTTCCGACGTGCATGTCTCCTCGTCCCTCGCCAAGCGTCGTCTATTCCGCAGCTCCTGTTTCGAGTTACATATGTTAGCAACCGAACCAATATCAAATACCCAGGTGCTCCTACGAGCACTTGTTAAATACACATCAATAACATGTATATCACATATACCTTGTTTGACGGTGCCAGCGTTCTTGTCTGCCAGATACTTGGGGCAGTTCCGCTTCCAGTGTCCAGTTCCCTTGCAGTAGAAGCACTCAGTGTCAAACTTAGGGCCCTTCCTTGACTTCTATGCAGGCGCGACAGCTCGCTTGCCGCCCTTCTTGAAGTTGTCTCCCTTGCCCTTTTTCTTGAAACTGGTGGTCTTGTTGACCATCAACACTTGATGCTCCTTCTTGATTTCCACTTCTGCGGTTTTCAACATCGCGAAGAGTTCAGGAAGAGTTTTCTCCATCCCTTGCATGTTATAGTTAATCATGAAGCTTTTGTAGCTAGGTGGAAGTGACTGGAGAACGCGGTCAATCCCCAACTCATTGGGAATCACAACACCCAGCTACGCCAGACGATCACCGTACCCAGACATTTTGAGCACGTGTTCACTAACGGAGCTGTTCTCCTCCATCATACAGCTAAAGAACTTGGAGGAGGCCTCATACCTCTCCACCTTGGCCTGAGTCTGAAACATTGCCTTCAGATCAGTTATCATCTGATGAACGCCATGGTGCTCAAAACGTTTTTGGAGCTTTGGTCCTAAGCCATACAACAGACCGCACTTAACTATCTCGTGGTCCTCAGAGCGGGCTGCCCAGACGTTCCTAACATCTTCAGCCGCTCCCTCTACTGGAGCAACACCTAGCGGTGCAACTAGGACACACCGTTTCTTGGCAGCAGTGAGGATAATCTTCAGATTCATAAACCAATCTGAGAAATTGCTTCCATCGTCTTTCAGCTTGTCTTTCTCTAGGAACGCGTTAAAATTCATGGTGGTAGTGGGACGGGCCATTGATCTACAACATATTTGCAAGGTGTTTAGACTATGTTCATGATAGTTTGTTCGATTTAATCTAATTACAAAACGAACTCCCACTAAACTCAACATCTCTCTGGTTGTTTTAGTGACACACGATCCAAATCCACTACACCACGACCGATCATCACGTGAGGTGGTGAAGCTTCAAAGGTGAACATCGCCATGTTGATCATATCATCCATATGACTCGTGTTTAGCCTTTCGGCTCTTGTGTTCCGAGGCCATGTCTGTACATGCTAGGCTCGTCAAGGAAACCGTAGTATTTCCGCATGTGTAAACTGGCTTACACCCGTTGTATGTGAACGTAGAATCTATCACACCCGATCATCACGTGGTGCTTCGAAACGAAGAACTTTCGCAATGGTGCATACTAGGGGAGAACACTTCTTGATATTAACGGGAGAGATCACCTTATCATGCTACCGTCGAGATCGAATCTAAGCAAAACCATAAGGTGCATAAAAGGATTAACATCACATGCAATTCAATAATTTTGTGACATGGTATAGCCTTTTCTTGTGCCTTTGATCTCCATCTCCAAAGCACCGGCATGATCTCCATCATCACCAGCTCGTGGCGCCATCACCATGATTGTCTCCACCAACTAATGCAACTACTACTATGGCTACCCTTAGCAATAAAGTAAAGTAATTACATGGCATTTAAAGTGACTCGCAGGTCATACAATAAATATGAGACAACCGTAAGGCTCCTGCCGGTTGCCGTACTCATCGACATGCAAGTCGTGAAAATTACAAAACATGATCATTGCATACATCACATAATCACATCTTGGGCCATACCACATCACAAACCCTGCAAAAACAAGTTAGACGCCTCTACTTTGTTTAAGCAATTTTTACGTGGCTTCTATGGGTCATGAGATAGAACCGTTCTAATCTACGCAAAGCCACAACAGTGATGAAATAGTTGCTTATTTACTCATCCTTTTGAAAGGCCTTCCATTGAAAATTGCAACTTCACTAGAGCAAGAGAAACAGGCACCCACCAGCCACTTATGCAATACAAGTTGCAAGTCAGTCGTGGAACCGGTCTCTCGTGCGTGGACGAGTAAGGTTGGTCCGGGCTGCTTCATCTCACAATACCACAAAGATGCAAAGTGCACGCTAGAAGGTAGCAACATAAAATATCAATGCCCACAACACTTGTGTCTAATCACACCAACATCTACGAATAGATCTAGGCTCTGATACCACTGAAGGGTCACATCATAGAAAACAAAAAAATTCCTACGAAAAGATGGCAGAATAAACCCAACACAAGATCTGATCTACGAGAGGTTGGTAGCAAGAAGGAGATCGAATCTCACCCTCGAAGAAAACCGTAAGTGTTTTGTTGAGGCAGGGGTTGGCTAATCGATCCCCGCAAGTAGACTCGTCTAGTCGCGAGGAGATGTATTATCCAAGCATTGCAACGGGCAGCGCCTCCGAGAGATCCACATGTACGGCTCGATGAATACTCCACGTTCTTGATCCCGCAAGAGGTGGTGGAGAGGCTCGCGAGATCAGCATCACGACGACGGTGGCGTGGTGGATATGGTGGAGATCCGACAGGGCTTCGCCAAGCGGCTGTCGGGGAGAGAGGAGAAGGGAGGTGGCGGCTAGGGTGGAGGGGGCGGCGGCTAGGGCACCTTGGGGGTGCACATGTGGTGCGGCAGCCTCCCCTTCCCCTCCTTATATAGGAGGCCAGGGGGCTGCGCCCCTCCCCTCTTAGGGCCGGTGGCTAGGGGGTACCTTGCCCCCCAAGCCAGCCCCCTTTAGGGTTAGGGTTGGCCGGCCCCCTTTGGGCTTGACCTAGCCCGCATGGGCCCCATAGGGGCATGGTGCAGCTGGCCCAAGTAGCCACACCACCCCTTAATACCATGTGGGCCCCATACTCCTATGGGCCCCACTTCTAGACCCCTCTAGAACCTTCTAGAACTTTCCGGTACTTTACCGATAAATTCCCGAACCTTTTTGAAACCTCCGGAAACCACTTTCCTTATATGAATCTTATTCTCCGGACCACTCCGGAACTCCTCGTGACGTCCGGGATCCTATCCAGGACTTCGAATCAATATTCTTTCTCACCATCATTTATCTCGAACCCTAACTACATCGAACGTTAAGTGTGTGACTCTGCGGGTTCGCGAATATGTCATATTAATAGCGGGACCGGGATGCCCATATTAATTCCTACATATTCGACGAAGTACTTTACTAGTCGAACCACGATGTCTGGGATTCAATTAATCCATATACGATTCCTTTTGTTTCACGATATATTACTTGTCCAGGATTCAATCCACCGATATCTCCATATCTGATTAATCTCGTTCCCGACAAGTTCTCTTTACTCGTTCCCATAGAATAGGATCCCTTATGACTAGCTACTTAGTCATATGCTTGCAAGCGTTTGGATGCTATACTACCGAGAGGGCCCAGAGATATCTATCCAACTGTTGGACGAACAAATCCCAGTCTTGAAACATGCAACCAACAACCTACCATTGAAATACCTGAAAGCCACCTTTATAATCACCCAGTTACGAAGTGACGTTTGATGTCCACAAAGCACTCCTCCGATAAGCGGGAGTAACATAATCTCATGGTCTAAGGAAACTATATTTGACATCTATTTAATTTGAGTTTTGTCCATCATATCATCTCCCATGATACAAACTTCGTTTATGAAGTGATTCATAAATCCATGATTAGGAAACGTCTAATCATCATTTTGATCAAACGAACTAGTCACAAGAGGAAAGACTAGGGACACATTACCGTTTATATTCCACACATGTATTTGTTTCCGCTTAATACAATTCTAGCATGGATATAAACCTTTATCACGAACGGGAAATATGATAATTAATAATCCTTATTATTGCCTCTTGGTCATATTCCCAACAAAGAAGAAGGGCCATGTACAAGTCAAGAATCCGGCCAAGATTACTTGCTTCAAGTGCAAGATTGAAGGGCACCATGTTAGGGATTGCCCAATGAAGAAGAAGCCTCTTAGTGAGAAGCAACTAGGGAAGCAGCCTCTTGTTCAATCTCATGCTCCACCACGAGTTGAACAAAGGCCACCTCCTAAGAAGACTCAAGTCAATGCTCCTCAAGTTGAGGAGCCTATTAAGAAGAAAGAAAAGAGTCGATGTTGCTACCTTTGTCGTGAGAAGGGCCATTTTGCTTCTTCATGCACTATCGGTACCCTATCCAACCCCATCTAAATTGATGATGCTTATTCTCTTAGAAAGAATAGGGTTGGCAATGTTTTTGCCAAATAGGTTGGAACTCAAAGTAGTGTCAATAAAAATACCATTTGGGTTGCCAAGCCTATTGTGACTAACCTCTTAGGACCCGACTTGGTTGGGGACCAACAATCTCAAACTTGATCAATAGGTTGTGGTGGAGGACATTGGAGACTTGACTATCTTTGAAGAATTAAGGGATCTTCATGATTATATTTTCTCAAGCCAATTCATTTGGATTATCTTGTTCTATCTCATATCCAATGTTCCTCCTTACTGTAACTTGTATTTAATTCATATATACATTGAAAGTTGCTTGCTCCCTTGCATGTGTTAGTTTTGTTCCTAGCATGTGCTTGTATGTGATATGCTACTTTCTTACTTATCTTGTTATTAAAGGTTGTGTATGTTAGTTGTGTATCATGTATGTGTAACTTGTGTGTTGAGCCTTATTAGATCGTGTGTGGATTTTATTTGGCTCTTTTGAGAGAATAATGGACTATCCCATTTTGGGGGAGTGATATGCTTTGTGCATTTCACAAACCTAAAAATGTGTGCACATGAGGAATACCACTTAGTATTGATATATCTAGATTATCTAGTCACCATGTGGTATGTCATACTCATGAGAAATTCAAATTCTATAATATCCATTAATTTGTCTAGTTCGTTTTTATTTGCCTCTTGTTTAAAAATAAATGGTTTATCACATTATGGGGGAGTAATAAGCTATGTGCATATTACAATCCTAGGAAATGTGAACATTTGAGGTTGTGCCACTTGGAGTTGATATTGCAAATTATCTTATTCCTATGTGGCATGTTTGCTCGAACAAGTTCCAATTTTCATTTTGGTTATCCTTTGGCTCTTGTTTGTGTGAGTTTGCTTGGTGTGGTTTTTCTCTAATATGCATTTCTATATATTATTTGAGAAACTATTTGTTCCATATTATTCTAACCATGGCCTTGCCGGTTGGTTTGAATAGTTAGAACTACCCACAAACTTTATTAAAATATGGTGTTTTATTTCTTATCCCTTGCCATATGTTTTATCTTGTGAGGATGGCCTTGTATATCTCTACTCACCGGGAAAATATTTCCTTATACTCATTGTCCTTGGACAATTGATATTCACATTTGTGGTAAAATATTTTTGTTCATCCTCATATTGGCTCTTGCGTTGAATTGCCTTATTTATTGCCAAGTGTTTTTGTTTTTACTCCCATTGCCTTCCTTGCCTCTTGCATGGATCCTAATTTTCAATTGGTAGTGTTTAGTGTTGTAAATAAAATATGGAGAGTAATGATCCCTTGTGTGTGCATTTTGTATTCAAATACAAATATCAAAGATAATGCATGAATCTTGGGGGAGCATTCCTTTTTTATTTAGAACACTATCCTATCTATCAATATTTGATCCTTTCAATTGGCATTTGATTTTTTATCTTATGCTTTGGTACCATCAATTGGCATCACTTGGAATTTGATATCTTCTCCATAGATATTTGTTTCAATTGATACTTATTGTGGGAGTCTTGATACCTTATTTCTTTATTTTACTTTACTTGATTTCGGTCAAGTATTATCCTCTTCTTGGTATCTTTTCTCCTAGTTGGTATCTTATTTTCAATTGGTGTCTTATCAATCATGTGTTGTTTTGATTCGATTCCTATTGATATCACACTTCATGTGTTGATGTGTTTTGGAATCAATCATATGTTGACTTGATTTTTCCTCAATCATGTGTTGATTTGGATTTTGATATAATTTGGACAACCTTTTTGTGTCACACTTTGGTGTGCCCTCTTCTTGGTTTACTTGGTGTTTTTGTCCAAATTGTATCTCATTCGGTTCTAGAAAGTCTTTGCATGCACGGTTACTAATTTATATTATTATAGCATGCTTATCTTTCTTGATCCAATATATAGGGTATACCCCACCGAATCCTAACTCGGCTAAGATGTGCATGAAATTCAATTTCATATCAATATGCACATATTTATGTGGAGTATGTCCTATGTATTGTAGTTCATCTAACTACTATGGGACCCAATGAGTTTGGGAACCATGTTGTACTTGAATTTTGTTTTAGGTACAATGGAGATGCATTGGATGCTTGCCTCATTCATAAGGATGGTGTTCTCACCGTGTGATTATTGGAGTCAAGCTTTGATGATAAACAAACTCTCATCTTCTTCATAGTCAATGTATCTCGGTAACAAGTATCTATCCCATGCATACCTTTCTAGTATTCAACCTTGTGTAGGTTGCCTCTTGGCATGCAAACTTTTATGTGCAATTGTTGCTGTTTTGGCTTATTTCCTTCACTTGGTATATCTTTGTGATATTTGTGATGAAATTACAAAAAACGTTTTCTTCAATTGGTATTCTTTCTTTGGGCTACTTGTTGCCTATCTCAAAGCATCTCCACTATCTCTTGTTCCCTTAGTGATATGTGCGATGCATTTGATGTGTTTGAAGTTCATTTATATACAATGAGATAAATTTGAGCTATGTGCTATGCTTTTATACAATAATCTCTTTTGTATATTTATGACTTCCCTTTTGGATACCTTGGTTTCCTCTTCATCGACCATTTCATATGTGCAAGTTTCTTTGTGGATGTATATCATCAACGATTTGTCTACTTAGAAACCTATACATATGAGAGAGGTCATTTTTGGTATCCTATTTTCTTTCGAGGCACCTTGTTTTTTATCTATAATTCTTTGGTGGCTCCAAATTTGTCTCGTGAGTGCTTGTCTTATTTCTATTTGCATCTTTGCGCACTCACATTTTATTGAAGATCCTTGTCTTCCTGCTTTTCACGGTGAGCATGTTGATATTTATTGGCTAAATGTTTTCACTAGCTCTTGACTTTGTCAATTGGTTTTAGTCTCCAATTGGTATCCTTGGGCTTGTGAACATATTCTTTTGAAAAATCTTCTTTGTATCTTGGTTGGGCCTATCTTATGATGAGTCTTTTACATTGGAATCTTCTTATGGCTCAACCATATCTTTGGTGCAAGTGCTATGATTTGATTTTGCTTTATGCACACTTGCACTTGTTGCATGTTCTAGATGATTTTGGGGGGAGTGAGGATTCCATATTTGTGCACTCCTCAATAGTGCATGAACATTGGGGAGCTTCTCCATTCTTATTTAGAACTCTTGTTTTGGATCTTTTGATTTCCTATCTCCTTTATGGAGATGTTTAGAATGATTTCATCTTTTCGCAATCTTTTGATCCTCAATATAGTTTGATTTCCTCTAACTATTCATCATTGGATACGTGCATTTTATTTCACTCATATCTTGAGAAATGCACACATTTTTTTAGGAACTCATATTATATTGGCCTTCTAAATTTTTCCTTCCATTTCGGCAATCGATGCCAATGGGGGAGAAGTTTAGAGGGTTTAAGGTAATTTGGGTTTTATGCTTTTGTTGCGCTTGCATCCTTGCTTGTTTGTCTTGCAAGGATGCTTTATTCATTATATAAACCCTCTTAAAAAGGGATTGTCATCAATTACTAAAATGGGGGAGATTGAAAGTGCATGGTTGCCCCCATGTGTGGTTTTGGTAATTAATGACAATCTCTATGGACTAATGTTTGTATTAAGTTATACTTGTAGGTGTCCATATGCATTGATTGATCTCCATTTGTTGGATTCAAGGCTAAGGGAAGAAGAGTATTTGTTGATCAAGGCTAAGTGCGAGTTGATCAACACTCTAGGCCATGTGAAGATATGCCGAAGAGTGCCCCTCCCATATTGGTGTATGGGGAAGCAATATGCATGTCTTCACCAAGCGAAGCGCAAGTGGATTATACGCAAGGCAGAGGTGTGATCTTGGTAGGTTTTTTATTTTACCGGTCTCCTGATGTTTGCTGAGAGACCGGATTTTAGGATCGATAACCGTACTATCAAGAGGGGCTCTCGAGCGAGTATCTTGGTCGTATCATCGTAGAGAGCACAAACCTTTGCATCCTTGCAATCATATTTATTGGTTCTTATTTGGCTCTTATCGTGGTGTGGTCTTGGTGCTTGTCGTGCTTGTCATGACAAGGCCAAGGTCACCGAAAACGGGTTTCATATGCGTCCCCTATTGCGTTTTCGGTATTGGAGATTTTGTCGGTTCATCCTCGTGGAAGGTCTCACTCTTCCAATTATTTGCAAAATCTCCTTTACTTGTTTTCAATATTTCGAAGGGTATATTTTGTCGTCCTCTTTCCAACAAAATTGGTTTCACTTCATTCGGACTTCATTTGCAAAAGATATAGCATTTCCGGTTTGCGAGAGAGAGTTTTTAACTTTCCCCATTTGTTATTATAATATCTTGTTGGACTATGATGTTTCTCTGCATAATCTTGTAGTGCTCGTTGTGACGATTCCAACGAGTCCAAGATTATCGAAAACGGAGTTCGTGGGTGAAAGTTATAGCGTTTCTCTCTCGGAACATTTTTTAGACAGAAATTTAGAAAAGAGAAAAAAAAAGGGCTGCCTGGCCGGGACGAGGCCGGCTCCCTCGGGCAGCCTCCCGGCCCAGCTCGCGCTGGCTGACCGGCCCAGGCCGGGACCAGGCCGGCTGGCTCGGGTGGCCTCCCGGCCCAGCCTCGCGCGCGCCGGCCCAGGCCGGGTAGCAGGCCGGTCTCCCTGTTAGCCCGCTTCGCTGCTGCCTGTGATGCCCCGCCGGCCTGGTCGGGCTGTCGGGTTGAGGCCAAATTTCCCCAACGGCCACTTTTGTGCGCCCCCTATAAAAGGGGCCTTCTTCCCCATTTTTTCTGCATCTCTTCTAGCTCTCTCTCTCCACCATTGTTGACATTTATTGAGCTTGAGACCTCTCAATCCCTCCAATATTTCTTGCTACATTTTGAGGGAAAAGAGAGAGAGAGGGGATCTAGATCTAAATTTCCACCAATCCATTCCTCCTCTAAGTGAGGGGAACCTAGTAGATCTTGATTTTGGAGTTCTTGGTGATTCTCCTCTTTGTTCTTCCTCTTAAATCCCTCCATAGCATTAGTTGCTTTGGTTGGATTTTGGAGAGAAGGACTTGACCACTTAGTGTGTTCTTGTCATTGCATTAGTTGCATCGGGTTGTGCTCTCCATGAAGATTCGTGGGATTGAAGTTCGAGAAGCTTGTTACTCTTGGGTGCATTGTATTCCCAAGAGCTTGTGCCTCTTGGGTGCATTGTGTACCCTAGACGGTTGGTGGTGTCGCGAAGACTTCGAGTTGTGAAGCTTCGGGCAAGATTTGGGAGCCCCCAATTGAGTTGTGGGTGTGTGCCCCAAGATCGTTGTAAAGGCTCCGGATTCCGCCTTGAAGGATTCCGATAGTGGAAGGTGAACCTAACCCTTGGGGTGAGGTTCATCGGAGAATAGGGTGAGGCCTTTTGTGGCATCTTGAGTAGGCCTTTTGTGGCGAGCTCACACCCCTCCAACGAGACGTACTCCCTTAACAAGTAGGAACTCGGAAATACATCCTCGTCTCCGCGTGCCTCGGTTATTTCTATACCCGAGCTCTTTACTTATGCAATTTACATTGTGATAGCCTTCGTGCTTGAAGTTTTATATTTTTCTATCACCTTGTTGCTTGCCTTGCTTAGCATAAGTTGTTGGTGCACATAGGTGAGCCTAGTTTATTTAGGTTGTTGGCTTGTTAATTTAAACACCTAGTTTTATTCCGTAATTGTCAAGCCTTAAACCAGAAAAGTTTTAATCGCTTATTCACCCCCCTCTAGGCGACATCGTTTGTTCTTTCAGTGCCGTTTTCATTTTATTTCCTGCCGCCGACCGTCGATGTTTGGTTGATCGATATGGTTTCATTTCTGATGATAGATGGACAGCGACGATGAGATGGCGATGCACCTGATCATGCAAGAAGAAGATGATATCGACGCTGAGGAAGAAGAGAGCATAGCAATTCTTGCTTGTCTTGCGATGCAAATTGAAGAGGACGCCAATGCCAACCCCAAACGAGGAGGTTCAAAGTTTGGGAGGAAGAAGAGCAAGCTGAGGATGAGATTGGAGGGTCATTGCATGCTATACGGCGATTATTTTGCTGAAGATCCAGTATATGATGAAAAGGATTTTCGTCGGAGATTTCGGATGGGCAAAAATCTGTTCATGAGATTGGTGCATGGTGTGCGGGAGCATGACCCTTGGTTCAAGTTGAAGAAGGACGCTGTGGGAACGGTTGGATTCTCTTCAATTCAGAAGTGCACAGCTGCGATGAGGATGATTGCGTATGGAATTCCTGCAGATAATCAAGACGACTATCTACGCATGTCAGAGTCTACAGCTCTCACAGCGATGTACAGATTCGCCAGAGCGGTGGTGGCTGTGTTTGGCCCTCACTATTTGCGGAGATCAACTGAACAAGAAACATCACGCTGTTAGGTTGATCTCCACACCACCCTTGACTCGGCTCCCTGATCGGGGGAGCCCAAACCGTTTTGGGTGATGGGCCCCTGTCGCACCGGCTATAAGAGGGAGGTGGGGACCACTAGGGCACGGACGCCAAGACAGAGTCGTGGCCACCCCACCTCCACCTACCGATCAAGGAGAGCCGGACAGCGACGGGAAGCACCACCACCCCGCCGCCATTCTGCCATCACCGGCCACTGTCCACCATGGCCGGCACTGCTGGCTCCTCAAGCCAAGAAGAAGGTACACCATCCTTCTCTCCCCTCTCGGTACTACCCATGGGATCTAAACCTAGACGATCTTGTGGAGTTAACACGCGCATCTTGGCAACGAACAAAGCAAGAGGATGGCCTGGAATGCTTGGAAGTATCGATTGCATGCATTGGAACTGGAAGAACTGTCTGTATTCTTGGCAAGGACAGTTCAAAGGTGGCCACAAAGGACATTGCAGTGTGATCCTTGAAGCTGTGGCCGATTATGAGACGTGGATTTGGCACGCTTTCTTTGGCATGGCAGGATCTCACAATGATATCAATGTGTTGCAGCGCTCTCCGGTGTTTGCGAGGCTTGTTGAAGGTCAAGTTACTTTGCTGGACTATGAGATCAACGGCCATACCTACACCAAAGGGTACTACCTAGCCGATGGCATCTATCCAAAGTGGTCTACCTTTGTGAAGACAATCTCTGCGCCGCTCGGCAACAAGAAATGTTGGTTTGCCTCAATGCAAGAGAGTACAAGAAAGGATGTCGAGCGTGCATTTGGAATTCTGCAGCAGCAATTTGCTATTGTGCGGTACCCTGCTCTCACTTGGTCAAACGACGAGATGGCGGAGATCATGAATGCATGTGTCATCATGCACAACATGATCGTTGAGGATGAGCGTGAAGAGCCGGTGGACGATGTGGACGCTGATGGAAATAGGATCTATTATAATCGGGGTGATCTCGTTGATGAAATTAGACATAATGTGGCAGCGGATTGGAGTGATTTCATCGCCATGCATATGAAGATTCGAGATGAAAATACACACAATCAACTACAAAATGATTTAGTTGAGCATTTGTGGGAGCGCAAAGGAATGGCCGCAGAATAGTTGAACTTCAATTTATTTTAAATGTATGAATAATTTTTATTTTATTTCTATTCATGAAACTAGAATTTAATTGATAAACTCATTCGAATTATATTTTTTTTGTTAAATTCTTGTTTGGGGCGTCTGTTTTGGAGGCGACGACTCGGGAGGGGCCGACCCCATAGCCGGCATCTCGTCCGGACGCCCCCCATAGCGCTCGTTCGGCGGCAATCCGGACGGCCTATGGGGACCGTGACTGGAGATGCTCTAAGGGTACTCCTAAAAGGCCTAGCTCAGCAGTCTGATTTCCAGGCCCAGATTGAAAGATATGCTGCGTGCATGGCGTCAGTCGTCGTCACGAACACATGCATGTCGTCAGCCGTGAGTTCGTCACCATCCGTCGTCTTGCCCACGACTCACCGATCATGATGTCGTCACATATGCAAATTATAGTACTCGCCTGTCAGTGACAGATGCAATTAACTACCGCAAACCGAGTATCTGCCTATCTGGTTGGCTCTTGCCTCTAGATGCCAAATCTGCCTTCGCAACTGCATCTTCCATGGACTCACCATCGCTGCTACGCCGATTAGTCTCAGCTCCGACAGCTCCTGCTCACCTGCTCCGACGCCGATGCCGACGACCGGCCGCGCTAAGGTCAACCTAAGTACATCACCACACAAATGTCCAGCACTATAAAGAGACACGCAGCGTGCGCCCAGTCCAGGTCGAGCTACAGCTTTACATCAAGGTAGACAAGAAAGATCCGAGAAAGAGCATCGATACATCCAGCCAGCCATGGCGGCGGCGGCGATGATGGTGGAGAGGTGGGCGGGGCTGGGGTCGGCGGTGGCGAGCGCCATCTTCCTCTGGTCCATGGTGCAGAACCACATCCCACCCAGTCTCCGCCTCTTCCTCACCACCTGGGCAGCCAAACTAGCATCCTACCTCAACCCCTACCTCCAGATCACCATCTCCGAGTACGGCGTCAAGCGGTTCCAGCGAAGCGACCTCTTCCTCGCCGCCGAGGCCTACCTCAGCGACGCCTGCGCCCGGCGCGCCCGCAAGCTCAGGGCCGAGCTCGGCAAGGACAGCAAGAGCCTCCAGGTCTCAGTCGACGACCACGAGGAGGTCACCGACGAGTTCAGCGGCACCACCATCTGGTGGTACGCGTCCAAGCGGCAGACCAAGGCTAACGTCATCAGCATCTACCCCGGGCAGGACGAGCGGCGTTTCTACCGGGTCGTCTTCCACAGACGCCACCGCGACCTCGTCGTCGACACCTACCTGCCGTTCGTGCTCGGGGAGGGTCGCGCTGTCACCGTCAAGAACCGCCAGCGCCGCCTCTTCACAAACAATGCTAGCGGCAGCTGGAACCCCTACCGGGCCAAGAGCGTATGGAGCCACGTCCCCTTCGAGCACCCGGCGACCTTCGACACGCTCGCCATGGACCCCAATCAGAAGGAGGCCATCGTCGACGACCTCATGGCGTTCCAGGAGAGCAAGGAGTACTATGCAAAGGTCGGCAAGGCGTGGAAGCGCGGGTACCTCCTGTACGGCCCTCCTGGCACCGGCAAGTCCACCATGATCGCCGCAATGGCCAATTTCCTCGACTACGACGTCTACGATCTCGAGCTCACGGCGGTCAAGAACAACACCGACTTGCGGAAGCTCTTCATCGAGACGACGGGCAAGTCCATCATCGTCATCGAGGACATTGATTGCTCCGTTGACCTCACCGGGAAGCGCCGTAAGTCCAAGAAAGCCTCCGGAGACAAGGACTCCGATGACGACGACAAACCGAAGCTACCGACGGACCCGGAGAAGGACGATGCCACAAAGGTGACGCTCTCGGGCCTGCTCAACTTCATCGACGGGCTGTGGTCAGCGTGCGGCGGCGAGCGGATCATCATCTTTACGACCAACCACAAGGAGAAGCTGGACCCAGCGCTGATCCGGCGGGGCAGGATGGACAAGCACATCGAGATGTCCTACTGCCGCTTCGAGGGGTTCAAGGTGCTGGCCAAGAATTACCTGGATATCGTCGATGAGCACGAGCTGTTTGGCGAGATCCAAAAGTTGCTCGAGGAGAACGACATGTCGCCTGCGGACGTGGCAGAGAACCTGATGCCCATGTCCAAGAAGAAGAAGAGGGATCCTGACGCCTGCTTGTTAGGCCTCATCGAGGCGATCAAGAAGGCCAAGGAGGAAGCAGCGGCGGCCAAGGCAAAGGAGGAAGAGGAGGCTAAGGAGGCTGAAGAGAAGAAAGCCAAGGAGAAAGAGGAGGCTGAAGTGAAGAAAGCCAAGGAGAAAGAGGAGGCAGATGCGGAAAAATCTAAGGAGAAAGACGAAGCAAAGGACAAGACATCAAAGGAAACCAATGGAGACATCAAGCAAGCTGACAAGTAAACAGGAGTAGAGTGACCTGGTCCACTAGTGCTCCCTTATAAAATAAGATGCAGTGTTTGTTGAAAGAAAATATGTATCACTCAACTGAAACCATATTGCTTTCTTTTCTCAGTTGTTAATTCATACAAGAAACGACCATTGTAATTTTGCTATATATATGGAGAGTACTACAATACAAAAGGCTAACATGACGTAGTGGGAAGGACAAAAAGAAAACTAACGTCGGGCATATATAGAGACTGTTATATATACACTTCCTCATTTCTCTACAAAAGACATCAGTCTTGCATATATAACCTGCCTATAGAACTTCCTCGTTCTGATGAACAATACAAACGCAACGGCAGACCCGAAGACGCAGACACAAGCCATGATCGTGAAGGAGAGCGTGAAGCAGTGGTTACCGGTGCAGGCAAGCTCACCTTGTGGCGACTCCTTGTCGTAGATGTACCCGACGACCCGCACCGAGAGGATGTAAGAGCCAATGGGACTCGCAACGGCCACCGTGTTGAAGATGGTGCCAAAATGGTTCAGCCCGAATATTTCCGACGTTATGCTCGGCATCAGAGCCCACTGAGACCCGTAGCACAGGCCGACAAGCACAGATCCAATATAGAGCGATGCGGGGAGGCCGGAGGAGATGATGGCATGACCTGCGCTCATGACCAGAAGTGTTGCAGCTATGAAGAAAGGCCTCCCAACTCCTCGTGACCGAAGGAAGTGATCGGAGATGTAGCCTGCGCCAAACCTCCCTGAGAAGTTCCAGATACTCCAGAGTGACACTAGAGTGCTGGTCTCCCTGCTTGTGTAGCCAAGGGATCCCCCAATCTGGCTGATGTTGTTCACCGTGGCTAGCCCTGATCCCATCCCACAAGCCATCGCGAGGAAGAGGAGCCAGAAGTTCAGTTTACACATGGCCTGCAATACATTCAGGTTTTCTTTGTCTGGCGACATGTCCTGACCAGATCCCACAAGTGCAGCGTTTGAGCTGGCATTCTCAGAGTCCTCTGCAGGCTCCTCACGAAGTAATCCAGTTCTTTCTTCCGAACTTGGTTCTTCTCGCTGCTTCGATTCCGTCTTCTGGGCCTTTACAACAACAGCTATCGGAGACAGGACCAATAGAAGGAGTATCCCAAAGCAAACACCCTGCATGGCTGAACTTATCACAAATACTTGGTCACAGATTATGGCAACCATTAAGTACCCAGCAACAGTAACGGCAATGAGGGAGAAAGCATCGAGGAACTTCTTGTTGTACCGTCTATGCGCACTGTGGACATCGACAAAATACATGAGCAGCAACGTGATGGCTGTGGGTAATATTGCCAGCATAAGTATGAAACTTCCAGGATCAATACGGAGAGTGCGGTGTACTTGGACAAGTATTGCTCCACTCAAGCCTAGAAACCCCTGTTTGAAAATTACACAGATAGTTTAATGCCATAGGAAGGACATATTTGTACTTGGGTAACAGGAAAAACATGATGCGCTAACAAATAATCACAGTGTGTTGAATCCTGGATATACACAAGTTCACATTATAAGAATTACGATTATAATTGGGTGAAAACTAAAGACAATAGCAATGAGATGATGAAACTAAGAGTTCATTCAGAGGTTTCACGTTTGGACAAATGTGCCATAGGTTTGGGTTAAATACAGATGGTATTTGGGACACGCCCATTATCACATCAATGTATCAAAATTCTCAAATACAAGTCCAGTGCTTGACTCGCCAACATGTGAAACAAGGGGACATCGTTGGAGGCAAGGGAGGTATACATTTAAGAACCGTTTATTTGTAACCGAGGTTGTGTTGCATCAAATCCACTTTCCCTAACAATTACTTTGATGAGAATCTATATGGTGTGTGGAGTGTGGTGCCACCACCAAAACAGATTCCCCACACGGCCAAATCCTATGAAATGGAACTGAACAAACATTCTTTCACATGTTTGCTTTTGGTTTCACAATCACATGGTTTGTAGTATGAATTAATTAAGAGATCATAATACTGTTTGTCTAAACGAACAGCAGAGCAATGATCCCAAAACTGAAGGAAGGGCAGGGGAATGGACCTTCATGATCCCGATGACGGTGCCGCGGCGGTCGGGGAAGTTCTCGACGGCGGTGACGACATCCGCGGTGTTCATGAAGGTCTGCGCCTGCGCCGCGAGCAGCATGTAGAAGCAGACGAGCGGGAGCGGCGCCGGCGCGACCCCGGCGACGGCGAGCCACATGGGGAGGTACCCGGCGGCGCAGAGCGCGGCGCCGACGAGGAGCACGAGCCAGGGTCGGCGGCGTCCCCCGGGCGCCCAGGCGGCGAGGAGGCCCGAGAGGACCCCGGCGTTGGCGCCGACGTCCTTGAAGAAGGCGACGGCGTCGAGCGCGGACTGGTCGTAGCCCTGCGAGGCCTTGAGCGCCGGGGAGTAGACGCCGAAGCAGTAGGAGCTCCCGGCGAAGCACTGGATCAGCGCGCTCGCCGCCAGCGCCGACCACCGCGTCCGCGTCCGCGCGCCCGAGTAAGCCATCGCCGCCGGCCAGGCAACCCGGACAAGGGCCGGAACAGAAGAGGGGGAAAAGGTCGTCTTTTTTTGTTCGTTGATTTGTCTGTGGCTTCAAGGCTCCAATGATGTGGCGGCCTTTTTGTGCTGACCCCTTCTACGTGGCTCGCACTAGCCGCTGGACGCCTTGTGTCACTGGCAGCATGGGACCACCAAGAAGAAGCCATTTTGCCTTGAGAACATGGATAAGTTTTGCAAAACTGATTTTTTGTTTTCCATTGTGAGGGTGACTGCTTTTGATTTTTGAGCATACAGATGTATGTACGATGATTGTGGACAATTATAACGTTTTATGTACCTTTCACGTCTTAACGTAGATGATTCAGTCAAAAGAAGATGATTAAACCAGACAATCAGGTCGGGTTTGTTTGACTGACCTCTAACGTGTGACATCAGGGGCGGCGCTAGGTTTATTCTTGGATATGCAGGTGAATACCCAATTTTTTTGCAAAACAGTGTTGATTATAGCAAAATATTGATGATTTTGACGAAAACTGTGACGATTTTGACAAAATAAATACCTATGAATACCCAGCTCTAAATTCCTAGAGCCGCCACTGTGTGACATGTCCATGTCCGACTAACAAATGGGTAAGGATCTTTCCCCACGACCAAGACCCAATATCACACATCTGGTTATTAGTGAATCTAGGATAAAATATACTCCTAAATTAAAAAAAGGTAGGTTGCACATAAGATTTTACTGGACCTTGGTTTGGACTGGCGTGACGTTTTAAGATTTGATGGGTCTGTATACCGTAACAGGCTGGTCGTAGATGTAAGGGTCGATCACTGAATCGCGTTATCAAATCTCAGCATTGTTGCGTTTGCTGGTTCTCGGTATATCAATTGTACGGGTCATAGATTATAGCAGAGTTAACGGAATGGATTCCACTCCATAGCAAATTAGCTTCGAAAAAAGAAGAACACTAACAAGTTCACGATCATGGTTGAGTCGATCAACACGGCTTCCTTCCGGCCCCAGTAGATGTACTGCATACAATGAGAGAATTCGATCACAACATCGATCCAGTGTGATATAAAAGATAATCAGAATCCCGCCAACCAATCTGCGGTGCCTGAAACTAGAAAGGGCCTACGGGAATGGTTGCCCTCGAGCCCATTGCGATCTGTCGCTTTGTAGTTTGTACACAAGTGCTGCTTTTACGGGTGCACGTGCATGCGCCATCGCCCCTTGAATCTAAAGCGTCCGAGATTCCACAAGCAACTTTCGTGTGTTCTCCTTTTTCCATGTTCAACACGATCATGATTGGTGTGAGATTCATGAGCCTATGTATTTGCCTTATTTATCATGATCTTAGAAAACAAATGGAGAATGTCTTCCTATAAAAGAGAAGCAAAAGTTTACATGAATCAGGTTTAAATTCAAAAATAATAGGAAAAAATAATCATAATCTATGACGAGGTCCATTCCCATATTGCATCCAAACCTATAGCAGGGTCTCTTTTGATTCGATTCTAAAATAGGATTGTTGTTTCTGCTCCTGAGCTCACATGATCCTATCTAAATAAAAAATATTCAAAAGTTTTTAAAATTTGTGAGGAGCATATACAATGTTTCTAAATAGGTGTCAATTTTGCAGCTCTAAAGACATATTTTAAAATCTGGTCACTAATATGTTTTTGCACAGAGCACCACAAATTTCATTTCACCACGAAACTTGACACAGATGTAGAAAACTTGTATATGTTCGTCCCCAATTATTTATATTTTTTCAAATATATTACTATTTTTCCAAAAAAAAATCAGACTAAAGCATGTGTGCTCGAGAGCCATTCTAAACCATATAAAAAAGAAAAACACATGTTTGCAATTTATGTCCATTTTGATCTTATAGGAGTTCGTGTGCATTGAGGTTTGTTAGATTCCATCACATAAAAAATCTTACCAAAAATTTGAGTAGATATTAAAATTTCCATGAAATATAGTGCAAATGATTTCATAGGGAAGACTATAATAAGATATAATCGTGCAAATCAGATAACAACTATAGAAAAAAAGGAAAAAATTACCTCTAAATGTCGCGCGCTAGTCGTTTTTTGTGCAAGGATACCTGCAATTCAGAAAGTCACACACACATGAAACAATTACGCTAAACTGAAGTAAACCATGGACAAACAACGAGGTCATCAATTGATGCAAAGCTTAGGACGTTCACTTTACAGAAGAAAATAATGGGCATCCAAGGAGGTGAAAATCCAGACCACTCGAGTCTGTCACATTGGTTATTCCTTTCTTATACTTGCCGCAATGCCTTTCTGACCTTACTGTCATAGGAATGTAGGATACATCATAGTTCTTGTCAAACCTCATACTAGGATCCAATTTAACATGCCGCAGACCAGTGGCAGAGCTTAGTGTAGTTTGGGGGGGGGGGGGGGCACCGGCCCCCTAGCTGTGGATGAAACTCTGAAGATTTTTTTCGAGAGGGCTTAGATGAGAGAAAAATAGTGTTTTGCCCCCGCCCAAACACTGATATTTTGTGCACCCCCCCCCCTCTCCCCTCAATTTCTGTCAAGCTTCACCACTGCGGCATACTACCTCGCCCGAGTTTCGTATGGGTTGGTTGCTTTTGCGTCTCATTTTGACCCCACGGGCAAAGAGAATCATCGGGAATGCACTGCTCTGGAAATCCAAGGTGGCTGGCTCTGCTTGGCACAAAAGTATTTCTAGAATTAAAGTATCCAAAAGCTGTAGTATTTTCCTAAAAATATTTTTTTCAATAAAGTTTAAAAGGAAAATATCCATATCTATTTTTTATATACTTAAAACTTGGATCTTTCTATGTTATACTATTTCGCTCTCAACTATGAACTGATTTGACAGATTCGATATTCACAATATTGAATTGACTCAGTATTATCAGAATGCAAACCCTATCCTTAGATTTACAGAATACCCTTTTTACCTCTCCATAGAGTAAAGCTTCGTAAAAATGTTTGCTCCCAAATCTTTTCAGGAGCACGGTAGTCGACAAGGTCAACATGTCAAAATTTCTGCACTAAATGTTGGGAGAATTGACAATAACCCCCCCCACGTGGCAAATCTTTGCTCTCAGGCCCCTTTTATGAGTCTATGACATGTGGGGTTTAAGTGGCTTGGGGGGTTATCATCAAATCCCCCGTAAGTTTATTTTAGGCCAGCAAATCAGAGAAGAACCGTGCGAGAGAGAGAAAAAAAAAACACAAAATAAGCACATGTGCCGTGCGTCAGCGAACTGAACAAAATCTTGGCATCAGTCGTTGACGACAGCGGTCCTTTGGATGCTCTAAATCATCAATCTGACGACACCAATCAGTATATCCTCGGCGTGTCGATGACTCGGAAATTTGGAATTTTTTCGCCTGTTTGTGCGCCGCCGCTGCCGTTCCCCTCCATCTCGCTTTCCCATCGATCCAGCGTCGTCTTCTTCCCAGCCCCAACCTAAACCCGACGAAACAGAAACCCCCCTCTCTTCTTTCTCCATCAAGAACGGCCAGCCGTTTGCAGCGAGAGGAGAGTGAGAGTGGGGGGAAAGGGAGAGGACTCCAAGCCCATTTCCGCATTGGCAGGTTCTCTCTTTCTCCGTACCAAGGCCCGATGGATCAGGACGTCGACGACCGTGCGGCGGCGAGCCTGGCGGCGGCGGCGCGCGCGCTGCGGGCGGGCGTGGAGAAGTCCCGCGCGCTGGGGCAGGCGCTGGCGCGCGCGGGGCCCCGGCTCGAGGAGATCCAGGCGGCCCTGCCTGCGCTCGAGGCCGCGGTGCGCCCGATCCGGGCGCCCATGGCCGAGCTCGCCGCGGCCGGCCCGCACATCGACCGCGCCGTCGGGCCCGCCGCCGCCGTGCTCAAGGTGTTCGACGCCGTGCACGGGCTCGAGCCGCCGCTGCTCCTCCAGGGCGGCGCGGGGGCCGGCGCGGGCGCCCGCGCGGGGGACCACCTCCCCGGGTACCTCGCCGTGCTCGGCCGCCTCGAGGAGGCCCTCGGGTTCCTCTCCAACAACTGCGGCCTCGCCGCCCAGTGGCTCGCCGACATCGTCGAGTACCTCGGCGACCACGACCTCGCCGACCCGCGCTTCCTCGCCGAGGTCGGCGTCGCCCTTGAGGGGCTCAAGAAGCCCTCCGGGTACCTCGACGGCGGCCTCCTGGCGGCCGCGCTCGACATGCTCGAGGCCGAGTTCCGACGCCTCCTCGCCGAGCACTCCACCCCGCTCGCGATGCAGCCGCACGGGGGCGCCGCCTCCGCATCTGCTCTTCCGTCGCGAGTCCCTGCCGCCGCCGTCCGCAAGCTCAGCCTGATCCTCGACCGTCTCCTAGCCAATGGCCGGCAAGACCGCTGCATCTCTCTATACGTCGATGCGCGCGGCGGCGTGGTCAGTGCCAGTCTCCGTGACCTTGGCCTCGACTACTTGCGCAACCCGGCCAGCGATGCCCAGGCATTGGGCCCCGGAGTCGAGCTGTGGGGGCGGCATTTGGAGTTTGTGGTGCGCCGCCTCCTCGAGTCCGAGCGGCAGCTCTGCATCAAGGTGTTTGGGCAGCAGCACAAGAGTGATGCATCGGCGTGCTTCGCCGAGGTGGCGGCACGAGCTAGTGTTCTTGATTTCCTGAGCTTTGGCCGTGCAGCCGCGGATGCCAAGAAGGACCCCATCAAGCTCATGCGTCTGCTGGAGGTGTTTGATTCCTTGAATAAGTTGAGGATGGACTTTAACCGGTTGTTTGGTGGAAAGGCGTGCACGGATATCCAGTGCGAGACAAGGGACCTTGTGAAGCTGTTGGTGGATGGTGCCGTTGAGATCTTTGAAGAGTTGCTCGTGCAAGTGGAGCTGCAGCGGCAGATGCCTCCCCCACCCGATGGGGGTATGCCGCGCCTTGTCACTTTTGTTGTCGAGTACTGCAACCGGCTCCTTGGTGAGAAATACAGGCCCGTGCTTGCGCAGGTTCTCACCATCCACCGCAGCTGGCGCAAGGAGGTGTTCAATGACAAGATGCTTGCTGCGGCGGTGCTTAAAATTGTGAAGGCCCTTGAAGCCAACTTTGATGTTTGGTCAAGGTCGTACGGGAATAAGACTCTTTCGTATATCTTCATGATGAACACACGCTGGCATCTCTTTAAGCACGTGAAGACTACGAAGCTAGGTGAGCTCTTGGGTGATGTTTGGATCAGGGACCATGAACAGTTTAAGGATTACTATATGACAATGTTTATGAGGAGTAGCTGGGGGGCACTTTCGCCGCTGCTCAACCGAGAGGGGCTAATCTTGTTCTCCAAGGGCCGGGCCACCGCAAAGGACCTCGTGAAGCAGCGCCTCAAAACTTTCAATGCAAGATTTGGTGAGATGTTTCATGAACAATCGGCCTGGATTATACCAGACAAGGATTTGAGGAGGGAGACGTGTGACCATGTGATGCAGGCAATAGTTCCTGCTTACCGTAGCTACATGCAGAACTATGGGCCACTCGTGGAGCAGGATGTAAACGCTAGCAAGTATGTCAAGTACACTGTCGATGGTTTGGAAAAGATGCTCGGTGGGCTCTTCGTTCACCGTCCCAAGAGGTCTGGGAGCTTCCAGATCGGGCACTCCAATGGCAAGATGAGTAGTGCAATGGCAGCAGGGTTGTATCGGAGTGCTTCCACAGTGAAGTAACTCCAGTTGAAGAACCAAGAGATTGGTTCTAATATTTATGAAATAAATGGAAAGTGCGAACAATTCATTTTTCACCAGTCGCCATCAGCTCTGCCACACTTGTGTGAGGTGTAATAATGGAACTGTGATGGGGGCAGTGCTGGCATATGAACACTAAACTCTTCTTGATGGTGAACAGAAGACTGCTGGAGTATTTCCTCCGCGCGTATTTGCGACGTTGCCCAAGTTACTTTCTCCGCTTTCTACCCTTCTTTCGGTGATTCTGTTAGTATCTCTAGTAGTACCATGTAGTCTGTTGTTCAGGAACTTGTTTGGTGACTGGAGGATGTCTAAATATATGCGGGGTGTATGTAATTGGTTGTAGTTTAGGAGGTGTAGACATTTTATCATTGTTCCATGTGCTGGAAATTGACCTCTAGTATGCAATTAGCAAGGTATATGAAGAACTAAAGTTTGAAGTACCATCAAGAGCTCATTGGTTACTGTCATTTCCTGGTTTTCTCATTGGATAAGCTGGTTGGTTTACAGGGCTGGAGTAATACATACCCCCAAACAGACACTGGACTTCCATATAAAATGATGCAATCACATCGCATCCTTCGGCAGTTTCTTTTACATGATGTTGTAAAGGCATCATAGTATAGACCAGAACTTTCTGTTTGTTTTCGTTTTCGCCAATAGCAGACTTGTTGTGGCCAGGTCAGATTTTCAGGTTTAAAACAAGGCATTTTGGTGCTGACGTGCATGGAGGGGTGAATTCGATCTGTAATGGCTTATTTGCATGCCTCATTCTGATCATATGGTATGTGCCATTTCTGATTCTGTAACTGGAGGTCCAGTACTCGGTTGCCAGTTGTTTTGATGGGTTGCTCATGATGCAGGACCAATCAAAACATCCAGTGCGAGATTTGCAAAAATGTTTCATGAACAATCGGCATGGATTATACCAGACAAGAACTTGAGGAGGGAGACGTGTGAGTTTGTGACCATGTGATGCAGGCAGTAGGCCCTGCTTACCGGAGCTACATGCAGAACTATGGGCTACTCGTGGAGCAGGATGTAAGCGCTAGCAAGTATGTCAAGTACACCGTCGATGGTTTGGAAAAGATGCTTGGTGCACTCTTCGTTCCCCAGTGAAATAAATCCAGGAGTGAAATGCGTCCACGGTCCTAGAACTTGTTGGCTATGTCCGAAATGGTCCTTGAATTCAGAAAATGATCTTATACAGTCCCTAATTTCGCTCAATATGTCCACATACGGTCCTAAACTGGATTCACCCCGTATTTTGCTGACGTGTTACCGTATCGGTATGAAACAGCAAATGTTTTATACTAAAAAAATCATATCGTTTATTTTGTTTATCCAAAATTTACAAGCTGTATCTTTTTAGAAACCTTGAGAAGGCTAGAATACAATGACAACTTTACTTTCCAATTTTATTAATTTAAAATCATTCAAATTTCAAATAAGTAGTGCATGTATATGTAGTTATGTACGCGAAATCCGGCCCGAAAAGCTAGTTTTGCAAATTAGTTATTTTGCAAAACTAGCTTTTTGTTGGCTGCTAGAATGCATCATGAGATCGGTTCTAATATTTATGAATTATACCAAATAATCATTAGCTGTGGATTGACTAAAACATCGATTCGGTTCATTTATATTTATCTCTCGTACCTCCCTTACCTCATAAATATTGTATGAATGAACGTTATTCTCATTTTCCTCGACTGGTAGGATTTATATCGTATCTTATTTTAAATTAAAAATCCTTCCTTAACTGCAGGATGTATTGCCATTTGACCTCTTTTTGGATCGGAGGAGGCGGTCTGACTTTCTTAATAATCTCCAAAGTAGTTCTGAAGCAGCCATAGGAAAGCCTAAGATCTATTGCATTAACATCTTTAGCGGGTTGTGAGGAAGAAGTTCAGCAGGACCTGCTTATAACAACATCGTCGTTCACATCCTAGCAATTTTAAGGGTGCACAACTTTGGCTCTAATTGTGTATATTTGTGAGTCTACTAGTATCGTTGAGGTTCTTATTCTTGAATTACACTATTTTCTTCTTCAGGTATATACCAGGGATGGAAGTTACGCTGTCAAGTAGACTCAAGAGCTTATATAGCATCTACTGTAAGGTAGCATTAGTTAATTTCTTTATAGTGAGGAATACATACAAATAGTTTTGCTTGTGTCATTAAGTTCACGTGTAACCAATGCATTCTGATCATAAATTCAAGAACATATGTTTAAATTGACAACCTAGTTGAAAGAATTTGCTTGTGGTGCTGTCTTCTGCATGATCGGTTCATTGGTCACTGTGAAGGCTTCATCCTGGGCCTCGCCAAAACAAAATAATTCACTTTTATGAAAGTTTATTTTTAGACCCGATAATTGCTCGAACGCTGATAGAATTAACTTTAGGTTACGAGCTTTTTCGATGTCATGTTCCATAAAAAGAATTGTATCATCGGCATATTGAAGAATCGATAGTCCACCATCAACCAAATGGGGAATCACACCTTCAATTTGACCCTCAGACTTAGCGCGCTCGATCAAGATGGCCAACATATCAGCCACTATATTAAATAGTATTGGCGATAGAGGGTCCCCTTGTCTGAGACCTTTTTTTGTTTGAAAGTATCTACCAGTGTCATCATTGACTTTAATGGCCACACTTCCACCCAAAACAAAGGAATCAATAAGCGCACACCACTCAGAAGAAAAACCTTTCATTCTGAGCGTCTGCTGAAGGAAAGACCAATTAACTTTATCATATGCCTTTTCGAAATCAATTTTTAAAATTACCCCATTTAGCTTCTTCCGGTGCAATTCATGGACCGTTTCATGCAAGATTGCCACCCCATCAAGGATATTGCGGCCTTGCATAAAAGCAGTCTGAGAAGGCCGAACCACATGGTCCGCCACACTGTTCAGCCGAATCGTGGCAACTTTAGTGAATATTTTGAAACTGACATTAAGGAGGCAGATAGGTCTGTACTGTTGAATCCTCTCTGCATCCTTAATCTTAGGTAACAAAATAATCTCACCAAAGTTGAGACGGAATAATTCCAGCTGACCAGCATGAAGGGAAGCAAACATATTAAGCAAATCAGACTTGATTACATCCCAGAAATTCTGATAGAACTCAGCTGGGAAGCCTCTGTGTATGCCGAGCTTTTTGGGTGTGCACAGGGCCAATTTCCTATCAACTACTTGGGGATCCCGATTCATTATCGGAGGCTCACAAATGTTGAATGGAAGTTGGTGGAGGAAAGACTTCAGATTCGGTTAAATAGTTGGAAAGGTAAACTTCTATCCCTCGGAGGAAGATTGGTTCTCATTAATTCAGTACTGACAAACATGGTGCTGTATATGATTTCCTTCTTCCAATTGCCCAAAGGGGTCTTGAAAAGATTGGATTATTTCCGTTCAAGATTCTTTTGGCAAGGGGATAGTGAGAAGAAGAAGTATACTAAATGGAGTGTGATTTGCCGGCCAAAAGACCAAGGAGGGCTGGGTGTTCATGACCTTGAGGTCAAGAATAGAGCCTTGCTTGGTAAATGGTTATTCAAACTTCTTTCTGAAGATGGAATTTGGCAGACACTCATAAGGAGAAAGTATGTGGGGGACAAAGCTGTATCCCAGGTTGTGTGGAAGCCTGGTGATTCACACTTCTGGGCTGGTCTCATGTTTCGTCACGTTTGGAGGCGGCAGCCAGGGTGTTATTCTCCCGGCATGGATGGTCGCATAACCTGCGGATCGGCACTTCGTTACCATAGGCGGCCTTACAATTCCTCATGATGATATGTAACCCGTCTTTTTTCTTTCTGTTGCTTTGGATATTCAGGATGGTTTGGGGCTGTGTGCATCTTAGTTATGCAGAGGCCGGGTGTAATGCTTAATACTTTTAAGTAATAAAATCCCTTTATCGAAAAAAAAATTGGTCACTGTGAAAAGGAAACATGTAGGCGTTAGACAAATCTACGATGCTCGTGCGTTGAGAGTGATTGTTGGAGACAAAAACGGTGCATTGCATGGACCTGCAGTCAGGAGTTGCTACAGCATCCTTGATATAGTACACAGGTTTCTAGTGAACTTAATTATTTATCTAGAGCTACCCATGTCATGAATGTCCAGAAAGGTTTTTTACTTGACCAAATAAATGCTTTATTTGATGTATCATGTGGCAACCATCTTATTTATATTGTTGTGAACCCATGCCTGACATTTTTTTTCATTATGGATGTCCTTTGTGGCTAATTTGTGATCCATATTTTAAACTAACTGCTTTATCCATATGTGCAGGCGATGGACTCCAATCGATAGAGAGTTTGATGACTAGGTTATCGACCCTTAGGGTAGTGGTTACCAAGTAAGAATCATATGGCACCAAATTAAACATCATTGCATTGACATGTACTCTCAGCTACTTCTAGCCAGTATTAATGCATAAGGATGAATTGATCCAGAAATTCCAGCATGCTTACTTCTGCACTGGCGCTGCTATAGTCGCCCAAGCTAGTAATGGTATTATGCTGTTAATAGCATGAGCCAGCTTAGAGTTGAGCCCTGTTTTGCTTGTCAAATCAATTGCTAGATTTCCTCATTGAGAGATCGTTCCATCCCCTATTTACTCTATAAATGTTGTGGGACTACCCGGCCTCCCAGGGCATCCCCAGCTCCAAGTGAACCGCCTACGAGGGTGTTTGGTTAGGTTTTTTCTTGACTTTTGGCTTTGGTTTATACTCCCTCCGTCCGCGAATAAGTGTACGTTTTTCTTTTTTGAAAGTCCAACATTTTCAAATTTGACCAATATTTTACACAAAAATAGCAACATATGTGACATCAAATTACTATATTATTAAACTACATGTCAAGATGTATCTAACGATATTAATTTAGTGTCATAAATGTTGTCACATTTTTTTATAAAGTTGATCAAAGTTAATAAAGTAGATGCTTTTGGCTTTTGACTTTTGGTTTATATCGTAGTAAAACATAAGCTAAAAATCAAAAACCAAAAACATCTATTTAGATGCTTTTTGGACTTATATAAGCCAAAGCTAAAAGCCAAGTAAAATCCTAACCAAACACCCTCTACGTCCGATCCTCCTGCACAGTGAAGTTTCTATCTCCGCTTTTGACTGTGGCCCTTCGATCTTTTGACTGTGGCCCTGAAGAGCGTCGCCTACCATGCACTTCTCGTTCCCTGAAGAGCGTCGCTGACTGTTGGGCCAAGGTCCGTGTGGGGCTGACTAATTCATTCGGTGAAAACTCTCGTCTGCGTCGCTCCTCCTTTTCCTAGGTTCGTTCGTCGCTGGACAAAACGCGGTGAAAACCCTAACCCATCGAACCACCAATCCCTACCTGTCCTCGAGCCCCGCGCCCTCATCTCCTCTCCTTGCCCCGTACTGCAGCCGCCGCCTCGGCCTGCTGCTGCTCCTTCTCGCGTCCTCCTCGCCCCGCATCTGCCGCCGCCGGCACAGCCTGCTGCTTCTCCTCCAGCTCCACGTCTATCGCCCTGCAGCGGGAGAACCAGGTCGGCCTCCCCGATGCGGGGAGGTGCATATGGAGGAATCGGTCGCCCGCCGCTCCTCCTCGTGCTGCTCCGGTCGGCTTTCAGGGAGGGCGCCACCTGTTGTCCACGGGCAGGGACGACGCCGTCGATGCTCATCTTGGGAACTCGTCGCCGTCGGGCTCCCTTGTGCCGTCCCTTCTCGTGCCGCTCCGGTCGACTACTCTCTGATGTTGAGCCGCTGCTGCTTCCTTTCCTCTAGATAGTGTGCAGCCTATGCGGCTCGCTTCGCCATGGCGCCGCTGCCTGCCCAGCAGCCTCATCCTCCTCCAGAGCAGCACCACCTTCTGCCTCCTCCCCACGCGAGCTCCTCGTTCTGGTTCCTACATCCCCTGCGGTGAGGAGGGGCGCGACTGCAGCGGCGGTCTGGCCTGCAGGGCCAAGGGCAGCGAGGAGGACCACGGCCCGGACGGCAGCCGCCGTCTTGGACAGCCGGCGACCTAGCGGCGAGGAGGACGGAGGGGTAGCGGGAGGAGGAGGAGCACGGCGGCGAGGAGGCAGGGGTGGACGGAGCGACGGCGACGATGGTGCCGGCGTGCCTGGCAGATGCAGATCCCATTGGGCCTCAAGCAGGATCTAGGGTTCTTCTAGGTTTGCCTATTCCTCATCTCTCTGTCTCCTCTCTCTCTACTCTCAATCTTCCTCTCTTAGGAATGGCTCTCTCTGCTTGGTGGAACAGGAAGGAGCAAGCACGAAATGGCAATTTTTTTTGGGTCTGATTGTTGTTGTTCTGTTTAATTACCATATCAACAGAGTTGCTTCCTCCTGCACAGTATCGACCACCACCATGCCTCCTTCCCCATCAAGCACCAGCAAGGTAGCAAGGTCTACAATTTACATATCTGTTTTTGTGCAAGAGGAAGCAAAGATGCAGGCCCCAAGTTAATACCTTCTCTCTTTAAGTCATTTCATCTTGAATGCAATATCATGCCAGCAAAGCTAAATGAAATCATACCATTTTGATTAGATTGCCTCTTTGCCAGTCAGGCACTTACTGACCAATCTATTTACATTGCTATTCTTACTTGTTGTATTGCATCTTGAATTGTACAATAGTGATACATGGAAACAAAGAGCTTGAATAGCAGTGGAACTTATAATTGTATATTGTAGGATATAGTTAGTTACTCTTACTATTTTACTGAGTTAACTTCCCTGCTTGCTGATGCCTCTCTTCACAGGAAAAAATATGACCTGGAGTTCAAATATGAAGAAATCAGGACAGAATTTCAAAACCGCAGAAGATATGATTGAAATGTATAGTCAGCTTTTCTCAGGTATTTAATAACGAAGATTACTTGTTTGTGGATTGGCATATTTTGAGGAGTCAATTTGTTGATTTCATGGACCTTATGATTTTCTGACATTAGTTTGCATCTTGGGCCTCAGGGAGGATGCAGAGCAGCGTGGTGCGGATCGACGTTTGGGGATCATTAGCAGTGCGGCCACACATAAAGCTGGTTGCAGGGATTTACAAAGTGAACATGTATTTGCCCATACATAAATCTGGTTTCAGGGGTTTACAAACTAAACATGTATTTTGGTAGGCCTCTTGGGAGCCATGCGGTAGATAAAGAATAGGAAGAGGTGAACCTACATGTTCTGATTGTTAAATAAATATCCACTACCTAGGCTGTTGTTATATGAGTGAATTTGAGTTTCAGTTACAATGTGGGGCTTAAAGTGTCAATGGCTAGCTGCACCAACGGATGTGGAGGTCTCTTCAAATTGAGGTAATCAGTATCACATACCAATTTCGATCTTCGAGAAGGGTCGGGCTGGGCAGAGAAGGGTGGCTCTGGTCCGGTGTGCCTGCTGTTTCTTTCCATGGCTTTCATAGTGTTTGCAAATTTTTGCTTCTTGTTCTGACATAGTAGCATGTGCAGATTCAGCTTTGCAATCAGTGGCTACTTTTGATTGTAAGAAACAATGCAAATTGTGCCTATGGCCATGGATAGATGGGAACTGCAAGAGCTGGCAGCAGGCAACTATCTTTGCATATTTGTTTTATCAGGTGTGCATATATTTCAACATTTTCTTGCTTGATTTTGTGTTGTTGCTTTTGTAAATTCCTTGTGCTTTATTAGCCCAAAATGTCTACAACAGTACAAATCCTTGCTAGCCAATGGATCTGTTGGGGTTAGGATTAATGATATCTACAGTGAATATTTCATTGCTGGTCGAGGTGTGAGGCAGGGTGACCCTATTTCTCCTCTATTCTTTAATCTAATGGCGGATGTGTTTACAAAATGTTTACTGAAAGCAGCTAGAAATGGCCAGATTACTGGGCTACTGCATGGTTTTGAACAAACATGTGTCATTAGTATGCAGTATGCAGATGATACTCTGTTATTTCTTCAAAATGATCTAAATCAATGCATGAACCTTAAGTGGATGTTATCATGTTTTAAGCAAATCTCTGGGCTTAGAATTAATTTTCATAAGTGTGATTTGGTTCCCATCAATGTGGAAGCAAGTGATGCTCAGGTTTTTGCTCAGTCTTTAAGTTGTAGGCTGGGATCCTTCCCTATTAAATACTTAGGTGCACCTCTACACCATAAGAAACTTAGGAAGGAGGATTTACAACCGATTGTAGATAAACTTTTGAAGAAAGCTGCTGGGTGGAGGGGCAAATTATTGTCCCATGCTTAAACTGGTTAGGAGTGTCTTAGCCAGTATCCCAATTTATCTCCTCAGCGTCATTAAGTTCCCAAAATGGGCTATTGCCCTGATCAATTCCCAAATGGCTCATTGCCTATGGGACAATTATGAGGGACATTTTAAATATCATCTAGCTAATTGGGGCCTAGTCTCACAGAATAACGAATTTGGTGGTTTAGGGGTGCCAAACATAGCTAATATGAATCTCTGTCTTTTGGCATCTTGGATTAAGAGATATCAACTAGATGAGGATAAGATGTGGAAGAAAATTATTGATCATAAATATGAAGTCAATGATCCTAACATCTTGTCCTCTACTAGTGTGAATGCTTCCCCTTTTTGGAAAGGTGTTCTATGGGCGGCTAAGGCAGCCAAAATGGGATACCGATGGAAGATTGGGGATGGTAGAAAAACTAAATTCTAGGAGGACTAGTGGTTTGGTGACTCTAGTCTTGCCATTCGATATTGGGAGCTGTATGTGATTGCTAATGAGAAAACTGCAACTATAGCAGATGTCTGGGATGGGGGGCAGTTAAAAGTCACCTTTCGTAGATGCTTTAGTGTGGAAATGGTTGCCAAGTGGTATGAAATTATCCAGATAGCTCAGACCATCCAGTTTAAGGATGAGGATGATGCCATAATCTGGAAGCTTGAATCTAATGGTATTTATACTGTCAGCTCTTTATATGTAGTTGTTAACTTCAAAAGGGGTGATGCATGTGCATGTGCATAAAGTGTGGTCAATTAAAGTACCTCCCAAAATACATTTCTTCCTTTGGTTGTGAACACATAATAAGCTGTTGACAAGAGATAATCTTAGCAAAAGACAACAAGTAGAGGATGTCTCCTGCATCTTTTGTTCAGAACCTGAGACCTCTACTCATGTTTTCTTTGAGTGTGTGGTTGCCAAAGTGGTTTGGGATAGAATTTGTGCTTTTACTAGTAGAACCGATACCCCTGTGTCTCATGAGTTTATTGCAAGCACATGGGGTGGTGGTGAGAAAAACAGTGTTATTAATACTATGCATGCATCTATTCTGTGGTCTATCTGGCTTACCAGAAATGATATGTAATTTAACAAAACTCCATGGCTTGGTACGCAGGTCATATGGAGGAAAGCAACCTGTTTGCTCTCCGAGTGGATGATATAATGTTCTCCGGAGCTGCAAAAGAAAAATTGGCCACTGTGATTGGGATGATGGAGCAACTGGTTCGAGCACCACCCTTGCTGCTGTGGCCGGATCCTGGATGAACCTGAGGAAGCTAACTGGACAAGAGCTAATGGTTGCGCCAAGATCCATGCAAGATGATGATGCGGAAGCGAAGAAATGGAAGATCGATACTGAAGGACTGGCGAAGCGACTGGCAGAGCAATCCCTGGAGCTGGTGGAGGATGGCCTGTGGCTGAAAGTCGTTCAGAAAGCCTGATGCTGTGAAAAGTTCTGCCTCTGTTGGTTGTGGTAGTGTAGGTCTGCTTCCCCGTTTACATTTTGCGCAAAAAAACTCTGTTTAGGTTAACCTCGCCTGTGGTGCGAGTAGAGTGTCTAAAACTCTTAAGCTGGGCGCGACATCGTCAATCTCCCCCATGTGCTGTGAAACTCTGTGTAACCAAACTCGTTTCATTTGGAACTGGGGCGGAGCCCTTTCCCTCTAAAAAAAGTCGCATTATCGTTGTAGTGGAATTCGACCTGTTGCCCACTCGCATTATCAACAAAGCATTAGCATGTCTTACTATTAGTATCCTCCATGCTGAATCTGTGTATGCATTCTCGTTGCTGATTAAGTCCGTTGTCTTAGGCTACATCATAATGTAACATCACATGCCCTTCTATTGTCTCTAGTTTATTATATGGATGTGTATTGACGGCTTGGCGTACTCAGCCATCAAGGGTACATGTGTTGGCCATATAAACTTCATGTGCTCCAAGTGTACATGCATGCACCAAGGGTACATGTATAGGTCAATATGGGCGGAAATAGCTGGGAAGAGTCCACACGGTCTAAAGGGAACACATCTACAACGACCGTCAACAGTAAAGTACTTGCGCACACGGTGGACATCTTCACTGCTAAATTACCAAGATAAACGGATAAGCATACACACTGTACAACAAACAAGAAGCCGAACTCGTCGAGCTCATCAGTCGGCGTGTTGCCTTAGCCGAACTCGTCATGCATCCCAGTCGGCGAGTCGTCTTAGCCGAACTCGTCGTACGCCAGTCATGCGAGACTCGGCCCTCGTGTACAATCAACATAGCAAATAAGAAGAGTAGTTAAGGGTATTTCAACGTAAGCAGCCGAATGATTTTACTTTATTTAGCAGCTTGGCATGCCAATCAACTACACATAAGGAGACAACATACGCGTAAAAGAGCGGACCTAGAGAAAAATCAGAATGGGGGCAAACCATTGGAGTGGCAGCACATGTTGCACAAATTTGACAAACTTTAGTAATTTTCAAAGAAAATTTTGAGCAAATCCTCCTGAAATTTAAAATTTGAGTGGGGGCCACTAGGTTCTACTTGGGTCCGCCTTTGGCCACTCCAATGGTTTACCCCCACTCTGATTTTTTCTGGGTCCGCTCCTGAATAAAGTAACACGATTGGTCCAAGTCTTCTCTGAGATAATAACAATGTTTTGCTATAAAAATAGAGAGGCTAAACTTGTACCCGAAGTCCACTATAAAGTAAATGATCCTAGAAACAGGTGGAGGGTAGGACTGCAGCTTCCCGATACAAAAGGTAGAAATGTTGCCCGCATATAATCCATGCGAACGAGACGTGCAAAGAAGTTTAGGGTATGCGGATTTTCGAAATACATTGGCCGAATAAGGTCATTCTTCTTGTAAAAGTGAAAACAAAACGAGCACTTGGCTGACAGGCACTTTATTGGTCGGTATCATCACTAATTTAAAATGGAGATGGAATGGAATAGGGTTGCTGTGATGGATTACTCAACACGCGCTTCAGGCTAATCAAGAGCTGAGAGAGGCTAGTGCTGTCACCATGCTCTCCAAGTTCTCATAGGAGGACCCACCGGGGGCAGTCGCAACCTCCGCCTTGGCCTTCCACCCCGCGGCACTCCTCCGCATCTCCTTTGATTCCATCGCCCGCTTGACATGACCGGTGACCTGCTCGCGCCTCACCTCGTCGTCAAGCCGGAGGCCGATGCCCCACACCTCGCATGCATACTTGCAGTTGGTGTACTGGTCGGCGAACACCGGCCAGCACACCATCGGCACGCCCGCTGCCACGCTCTCGCAGGTGGAGTTCCACCCGTTGTGCGTTAGGAAGCACCCCACGGCCGGGTGCCGCAGCACCTGCTCCTGCGGACACCATGTGGTCAGGCAGCACCGCCCTGCCGTTGCAGCAACGAAATCCGGCAGTAGAGAAGACGGGCCCACGTCATTGCCGGCGACGAGGTTGTCCCTGATTGACCAGAGGAACGGGTGGCAGCTGGCCGCGAGGCCCCACGCGAACTCGGCGAGCTGGTCAGCTGTGAGAACCGTGAGGCTTCCGAAGTTGGCATAGACGACGGAGCCCGGTTCTTGCGTGTCCAGCCACGCGAGGCACTCTCTGTCCTGCTTCCACAGGCTCAAGCCGCCGGTGGACTCGTCGCCGTCGTCTCTGAGGAGGGAGCCCAGGGGGCCGATTGTATAGATGCGCGGGTACTCGGCACGGAGTGCCTCCAAGACGTCGGCCTCGAGATCATGGAAGGTGTTGAGGATGAGCGCCCCGGCCTTAGTGCAGTCGTTGGCCTCAAGGATGTTGAACTGAAGGCCGAATTCGTCAGGGTCGGTGGTGCGGACGAAGCTGGAGATGTCGCCGAGGCTGATTGGCGGCATGCCAGGGATCCAGTCGATGATCGTCGTCTCGAGGTGGCCGTTCGTCACGCAGCTCTCGTCTGCAAAACGCAATGGTATAATTCAATGAATCCCGCGGGAAAAAAAGATAAGCGGATGAATCACGTACACTAGGGATAAGCGAGCGAATGTTATCACGAACAAATATTATTCAACGTTCACTGCGTAATTTTTCCTATTACTTTTTTTTGGCTTACTTCAAATTTTATTTTCTTATTTTTCTTTTTAATGTTTCTGCAAATTTTCCACATCAATACATGGTTAATACATGGTTTTTTGAAACAAACATTTATATTTTCTTGTATCAGTATTTATTTTATATGCATAAACATTACTTTTATGACACATGCATGAACATTTATTTCAATTTTAAATATTATTGTGAAATATCTACCTTTCTTCTCTTTCACCTTTTTTGTAATCTATGAAGTTTAAAAGATATATATTTAAATATTTATTTTGAAACAAATGAAAATTTTATTTCAAACCATGAGCTTTTTTTTGAGATATATGAACACTTATTTTCTTACATAGGTACATATGTTTTTAAACGATTGTACATTTCCTTTTAAACACGTGAACATTTACTATGAAAGACACGTATTTTTTTGAAATGCATAAATATTTTTATATTACTAATTTTGTTTATAAAATAACTAGTCATAAAAATAAATGTTGAGATTTAACTAAAGTACATTCAAAATTTTCCTATCCATTCTCTAATTTTGGATTTGATTCTACGAAACAATTCATAAATAAAAATCATTAACACTCACTCTATTTATGAAACTAAGGCGTATTTTTTTCAAAAGTCAAACGATGTAAATTTTGATCTGGTTTTTAGAAAATATTGCTAACATCTAAAATGCCAAATCAATACCATTAGATACATCATAAAACATATTGTCATATAATATCCATGTTGTATTATATTTGTTGATCATTTTTTCTAAAAACTTAGTCAAAGTTTACATTGTTTTACTTGTTTTAAATAGATACGTCTTACTTTCAGGAATAGAGTGAGTAGGTTTTTGCAGGTTATGTTCACTATTACGGTAAATTCTAGTTTTTCTATTTTACCATATTAGGAAAGAAATACGACAAATAAATCATGACACTTCAGCCAAAAAAAGAAATAGCCAGAGAAAATAGGCAAAAAACAGTGCACTTTCGACAACTGCCACTAATTGCATTAGAGTTCCCCTTCCAAGGCTTGTCCACCATAAAAAACATCATAATAGAGAAACCATCAACTATTCAATAGTGTCTGATACACGTTTTCCCTAGCCTAGCCGCGCCACGAGCCAGACGATTAGGGAGGTGATCTTCTTCCACCGATCTCCACCGGCCAGGGCGTTGGTCCCCTCTCCCTCCGATAGCTGCTTCGGCGGCAGGAGAGAGGGGGACCCCGTTCCTCCCTTCTATAGTTAGGGTTTGTATCTGTATGTCGTGGGGCGTTATTGGGGGTGGTGGGAGCAGCGCCCGAAACGAATAAATTTGTCTCAGCTCCACTCCCGCACCGGCGGTGTCCTTTACGGCAGCGTCTCGGAGTTGTTGGCATTGTGTTTTAGCCGATCCTTCAGATCGGCGACGTTAGGGTCCATGGATGGTGTTGGCGAGGTGGTGGTCATGACTCCATCATGTATGTCTCTCCTTCTACTCTGTCCCGTTGCTGCGGCATTGTCTTCGACGCCATGGTGGAGCAGGGAGGTTTTGTCGTCCAGGAGTACGCACAGACGGTTGTCTGCGCACAGTGGCGAAGGCAGGAATATACACCATTGGTGTCAATGGTGTCAATCCACTAAATACATAGAGTGATTGCATATTTCATAGTGTATCTCCTCATTTCCAAAGAGGATTAGCAAAAAGTCATTGGGGTCATTTGACACCAATGATTACATGCTAGCTCCGCCCCTGTCTGCGCAGGTGACAGCTGGAAGATGGTGGATCTTGTGCTGTGTTTGTGGTTGTAGGCTAACAGTTCTGGTTTCCTTCTCCGTCGTGCGGGGATGTCGGATCTGGAGTTCGATGGCGTGTCCGGGGACATGTTGCCCCGGTATGAATCTTTCAACGAAAATAGTTTTGCTTATGACAAACTACTTTAGAGGTCCGTGAAGCTGCAGATCAGCGATGGAGCCGCGTTGAGCTCGGATGAAAAGGTGATCTGTCTTTTTTTCCTTTGGTGGCCGCTTCGGTGGTGTCAAAGGAGAGGGACAGACGCTGGTTTTTGGCGTAGGATTATCCTATCTTTCCAGTTTTGTAAGGTCAGTGTTTAAATGCCTTGTAACTTGACCTTTATTACATATATAAATGAGACACAAATTACCATGCAAAAAAGAAAAACTATTCAATAGTTTTTTTTTTTACGAAGAACATGGCCTGCTATCACGAACTCCAAAGTTTATGGGGACTCCACTTCTCAACGATGCCATCAATTTGCGCCGTCACCTTCTAAACTATTTTTTTATATTGAATTGTTTGATAATAAATAGAACTCCAAGCTAGCTACTCAAAGAATCTATCTCATGCATAAGCAAATGGCTGTAAAGCTAGTGTAATTAAGATGATTGTTCGTGCATAAGGGGTGCCTTCGTTGATGATCATGTGCATTGACAAGTGGTAATTAGTTTAACGGATATAAGAGCCAACCTCCAGCTAGATTGCTAGTTTTTCGACTCAATGGAGAGAGTAATACTGGCGCCAATGCTCACGTTACCTTTCAGTGGGAGGTAACCTCTTTGCAGGAGCTCCCGGAGCCTCATGTGGCCCATCAGCGCGGCGGCGCTGCACGCCCACAGCACCATGCTCGGGACGCCCAGCTCCCGCGCCACGTCCAGTGCGAATCTCATCAGCGAGGTCGGCACTAGGCAGGTCACCGGCGGGACGCCCGGCGTGCCGTTGAGCCGCAGGACGAGCTCCCTCAGCGGCTCCGCACACCGTTTGCTCGTGGAGGCCGACAGGCGGAGGTCGTAGTCCGCGGCGTCCCGGTCAGCCTCGACCAGACCGTCCGGGATCGCCTCGAACCGGAACCCGTCGCGGCCGTGCAACGCGGCGGCGCCCTCCGTGGTCTGCACACGGTGGTGGTTGTGCTCGGTGTTGACGAAGGTAATGTATACGCCGTGGCGGTGCAGCAGCTTCGCCAGCTGCAGCGCCGGGTTGACGTTGCCGGAGCTCGGATGCGGCACCACCACGGCGTGTGGCCTCGCCATTTTAGCTCGTCTGGGCCTAGTGCGTGTATGGGGCGCAATGTGTGTGTATGCTTGATTGATTTTCTTCGATCTGATTATAAATTTATAAGATGTAATCGACCAAGTGCGCGTTATGTAGTACAGTACTTGCTTCGGAGCTAAATTAATGGGTGAGCTAGCTGTAGATGCGCTAAAATAGGTGAACGGGATCGAGATCTGGTCGAAGTCTTGCAACATATAGTAAGTCCTTCTATAACACCGTGTCGACGTCAGGATACCGTGCGTCAGCAGAATATCACAAGGAGATGCCTATTTGCCGACATAAGATGCGCCCAGTGTTAGAAATAATGGGCTATTTCACTAGCCCATGTAGTATTTCAGATTTTCTCTAAATCTCAAAGCCCATGTGTGTGTGAGGCCCATGTGCGATGCAGCCCAAATTATGGCAGCTCACAAGTGAGTGGAGTGGGAGCTAAAGTTTAGTCCCACATTGCTAGTTTGAGAGGAGTTGCACCAACTTATAAGGTGGAGTGTTCCACTAGTTGGTAAGTGAGTGAGAACAAGAGGCTCTCTCACGCGCTCCTCCTCCTCCGCTCGCACGCACGCACGCACGCACGCACCGCCCGTCACGCCGCGGGTTGCGGGTTGCGGGTTGCGGGAATCTCGCCGAGCTGAGCTTTATTTTTGCAGACCGGGAAAAACGGTTTGGACGAACGCGTCACAGTTAGTCGGTTCGGGTCGCTCCCGGATCGTCGCCATACCCGACAAGTTTGTGGCAGGAACTTCGCCACAACTCTCAAACATAAGAGACAGGAGATATCAGTTGAGAGAGGCGGTGAGGGTCAGTCTAGCGCCAACATGGTGCAGAAGAACTCACATGTCAAGAACAAAGGGAATTTCAAAGCTGAGCAGGGAGGATGTTATACCTGCGGACAGCTTGGCCACTATTCCAAGAACTGCCCTGAACGTGCAGATCGCAAAGGAAAAGATGGCACCAATACTGTCAACGTCGTGACCGCTAGCAATACTGATGGGTATGGTAATTTACCTGTTGTGCTTTCAGTATTTCAATCTTCATGTTGGTGGATTGATACGGGTGCTAATGTTCATGTGTGTTCTGACATCTCTATGTTCACTTCTTACCAGGTCGCACGGGATTCCTCCGTCCTAATGGGGAATGGATCACATGCTTCTGTTCGTGGTGTTGGCACGGTAGATCTGAAGTTTACTTCGGGGAAGATCGTGCAGCTGAGTAACGTGCAGCATGTCCCTACTATGAACAAGAATCTCGTTAGCGGCTCCCTTCTATGCAGAGATGGGTTTAAAGTAGTCTTAGAGTCCAATAAAGTGGTTGTGTCAAAGTTTGGACAATTTATTGGTAAAGGTTATGAGTGCGGAGGCTTGTTCCGCTTTTCCCTTTCAGATTTTTGTAATAAGTCAGTAAACCATATTTGTGGCAATGTGGATTCGGATGCTAGTGTTTGGCACTCTCGTTTATGTCACGTTAATTTTGGTTTAATGTCTCGGCTATCCAGCATGTGTTTAATTCCGAAATTCACCATTGCCAAAGGTTCTAAGTGCCAAAGTTGTGTGCAATCGAAGCAACCTCGGAAGCCTCACATGGCGGCCGAGGAGAGAAACTTGGCACCTCTAGAACTCATACATTCTGATCTATGCGAGATGAATGGTGTGTTGACAAAAGGTGGAAAGAGATATTTCATGACATTAATTGATGATGCTACTAGGTTCTGCTATGTTATTTGTTGCAAACTAAAGATGAAGCGTTAGACTACTTTAAAATCTATAAGGCTGAAGTTGAAAATCAATTAGAGAGAAAGATCAAGCGTCTTAGGTCAGATCGTGGTGGAGAATATTTTGCGAAAATATTTGATGAATTCTGTGAGGAACACGGTATTATTCATGAGAGGACGCCTCCCTACTCGCCCCAATCAAACGGGATTGCCGAGAGGAAAAACCGCACGCTGACCGACTTGGTGAATTCCATGTTGGATACTGCGGGTTTATCTAAGGCATGGTGGGGGGAGGCCTTGTTGACTTCGTGTCATGTCCTGAATAGAGTTCCTAACAAGAATAAAGAGAAAACCCCTTATGAGGAGTGGGTTGGAAGAAAGCCATCACTTTCTTATTTGCGTACGTGGGGATGCTTGGCGAAAGTCAACATTCCTATTCCGAAAAAACGCAAACTCGGACTAAAGACAGTGGATTGTATTTTTCTTGGCTATGCGCCGCGTAGCGTTGGTTATAGATTTTTAGTGGTTAAATCTGAAGTTCCTGATATGCATGTTGATACTATAATGGAATCTCGTGATGCAACATTTTTTGAGAATATGTTTCCTATGAAAGATATGCATAGCACTGCTAGAATTTCTTCTGAAATAATTCCTGAATCTAGTACATCTAGTGATCATTCTGAACAACCACTTGAGACTGTCCTAGAGAAGGATGACAATGAAGCTCCTAAGAGGAGCAAGAGACAGAGGTTTGAAAAATCCTTTGGTGATGATTTCATTGTGTACCTTGTGGACAATACTCCTACGTCCATTGCAGAGGCATACGCATCTCCTGATGCGGATGACTGGAAAGAAGTTGTCCATAATGAGATGGACTCGATTCTTTCTAATGGGACATGGGAACTGTGTGAACGACCGTATGGGTGCAAACCTGTGGGTTGTAAGTGGGTGTTTAAGAAGAAGCTGCGGCCTGATGGTACTATTGAGAAGTACAAGGCGCGGCTTGTGGCCAAGGGCTACACGCAGAGAGAAGGCGAAGATTACTTCGATACCTATTCACCTGTCGCTAGACTGACCACCATTCGTGTACTACTTTCCCTGGCTGCCTCTTATGGTCTTATCGTTCATCAAATAGACGTAAAGACAGCTTTCCTCAATGGAGAGTTGGAAGAGGAGATCTATATGGATCAGCCTGATGGGTTCGTGGTAAAGGGTGAAGAGAGAAAGGTATGCAAGTTGTTGAAGTCCTTGTACGGACTGAAACAAGCACCTAAGCAATGGCATGAGAAGTTTGACAGAACTTTGACTTCTGCGGGCTTTGCCATTAATGAGGCTGATAGGTGTGTGTATTATCGCCATGGTGGGGGCGATAGTGTCATATTATGCTTGTATGTCGATGACATATTGATATTTGGTACAAGCATGAATGTGATAAATGAGGTCAAGTCGTTTCTATCAAAATGCTTTGACATGAAAGATCTGGGAGAAGCTGATGTAATTCTGAACATCAAGCTAATTAAGGATGAGAGTGGGATTGTTTTAACACAATCACACTATGTTGAGAAGGTCTTGAGCCGGTTCGGTTTTATAGACAGCAAGCCTTCTCCAACACCTTATGATCCTAGTGTGGCACTTCGAAAGAACAAGAAGAAATCGGTAGATCAATTGAGATACTCTCAGATAATCGGTTCACTCATGTACCTCGCGAGCGCGACGAGACCTGATATCTCATATGCTGTAAGCAAGTTGAGCAGGTTCATGTCAAACCCGGGTAATGATCATTGGCATGCACTTGAAAGGGTCATGCGCTATCTGAACGGTACAATGAGCTATGGGATTCACTATTCTGGGCACCCTGCCGTGCTAGAGGGATATAGTGACTCTAACTGGATTTCAGATGCTGATGAGCTCTACGCCACAAGTGGGTATGCATTTACCCTTGGAGGTGGCGCAGTGTCATGGAGGTCTTGTAAACAGACCATATTGACGAGGTCAACTATGGAAGCAGAACTTACTGCTTTGGATACAGCCACTGTAGAGGCAGAATGGCTGCGTGAACTCTTGATGGACTTGCCGGTGGTTGACAAACCATTGCCGGCCATCCTTATGAACTGTGACAACCAAACGGTGATTGTCAAAGTGAATAGTGCTAAGGATAATGCGAAGTCATCAAGACACGTTAAAAGACGTTTGAAATCTGTCAGGAAACTGAAAAACTCCGGAGTAATTACTGTTACGTATATTCAAACAGACAAAAACCTGGCAGATCCCTTTACAAAGGGACTATCACGAAATGTGATAGAGAGTGCATCGAGGGAGATGGGTATGAGACCCATGAGTGTTACACCATAGTGGTAACCCAACCTATGTGATCGGAGATCCCGTGAAGTAGGACCTGGGAAAAACAAACTAGTGGTTTAACAGAGGAGAGCTTTTTGTTACCCTCTCTAAGTGAAGATGCACGAGCTCTCAGAAAGCTGTAAGGCAGGTTGGCAACATGCCTTAATGTGGTTCTATTGGCTATTTATAGCAAAGATGCTGTCCTACAGAGCATTCTTGAAAGAACACACCTATATGAGTTCCGACTGTTAAACGTCGCAGTCTATGAGATTTGGGTGATCTCTAGTAAACTCATGAAGAGACCAGGGAGTATGACGCATATGCTCCACCCGCGGGGTAGGCTACTGGCAGCCAGGTACTGGTTATGACTTTGAGTGAAGTCTATTGGCACCAAACTTGCAATTCAAGGTTCGTCCATTGTTCAAGTTGCTGGTAGATGTAGCTTGAAGCTCTAGGCGGAAGTTCAACTTAACAGTCTCTGCTGAAACACTGGTATATAAACAAGAAACGAGGATTGGCAAATCTTCAAATGGGCATTTGAGATCTGGTGGGGGATTGTTAGAAATAATGGGCTATTTCACTAGCCCATGTAGTATTTCAGATTTTCTCTAAATCTCAAAGCCCATGTGTGTGTGAGGCCCATGTGCGATGCAGCCCAAAATTATGGCAGCTAAAGTTTAGTCCCACATTGCTAGTTTGAGAGGAGTTGCACCAACTTATAAGGTGGAGTGTTCCACTAGTTGGTAAGTGAGTGAGAACAAGAGGCTCTCTCACGCGCTCCTCCTCCTCCTCCGCCGCACGCACCGCCCGCCCGTCTCGTCACGCCGCGCCGCGCCGCGCCGCGGGTTGCGGGTTGCGGGTTGCGGGAATCTCGCCGAGCTGAGCTTTATTTTTGCAGTCCGGGAAAAACGGTTTGGACGGACGCGTCACAGTTAGTCGGTTCGGGTCGCTCCCGGATCGTGGGCTACTGTAACCGACCTATAACGTGCGACGTGGACTTGGCCCACGTTGTACCCGTTAGGGTTTTCCCGTGCCGCACTATATATTGTCGTGCACTGCGTGTGCCGCATTACACACCGAACCAATCTAGGTTTTGCCAATCTCGTGCCTTGCGCCGCCACCGTAGTCTACTCCATCCCGATCGCCGGCGTGCACCGGCGAGCGGGAGAGCAGGTCTCCGGAACCGTTAGCTCTTGCGATCCTGTACGGGAGAGGGCTAATTAGGTTTTTGGGAAGCGCTCCGCGCGACTGCTCAAGTTCGTCATCACGGCTCGTCTTCCCGGTCGCTCGGTGGGACCTAAAGCTCGTCGTCTCCAACGCCGTCTTCTTCGACCGGTCATCGCCAACGTTGTCGTCAACAACATCGGTACGGCAACGGCTACGACTACTTCCTCCACCACGGATCGGTACGTGTTGCGTGATCCAATCTGCTGGCTCAACATGTTTTCTGCTAGTATGCTGTTGTTCATGTTAGTTAATACTTCTAGTATGTTTGAGATTAACATGTTAGTAGCGACTGTTGTCATGCTTAATATTCTGGAATTAATCATGGAATTATTGCCTAATTATTCAACACCCAGAAGCTGAAGCTCCCTATTCCGTGCACAGGTGACTGGAAGGCCATGGCACCACCGGTCCACCGTGAGCAAGGATAGCTCACAAACATTAACTCAGATCGTGTTGCAGATTTCACTCCAAAGAACAACAAACTATCTCGAGATTCAAGCAACAAGCTTCTTCGTGCAGCCTCTGTGGTAGGTCAGTGGCGGTGTTCGCCGATGCCTTCCTGTAGTCTCCTCGGCGTCCCTCTTCGAGGCCTCCTTGTTGAGCCTGCCTGCAACTTTGTGGTCGGTGTCTCCTCGGTGTCCTTCTTTGAGGTCTCCATGTTGAGTCTGTCTACCTGTAGACGGTGGCGGTGTGTTCTTCGGTGTTTACCTATAATCGCCTAGTAGTTTTGTTCCTTGTGTGTGTGTGTGTGCAGGGTTGTGTTGTATGCCGGCTTCAGCATTTTGTATCTTACTCCCCGTTCGGCGTTATTAATTTAACGCTGAGCCTTTTTGGCCTTTTATCTAAAAAAAAGCAGAGAAACACACTAAACTAGGTTAGACAAAACTACAAGTATCAAGTGAACTATTGGTCCGCAAGCACCAAGATGAAACCTAACGTGCTGGCAATTTAATTAATACTCGCTCGGTATCATAATATAAAATGTTTTAGGTAATTCCATACGAACTACATGTGTATGTATGTGGACGTATTTACTGTGTAGATTTATTTATTTTATTTTGTATGTAGTGCGCATGGAAGTAGTTAAAACATCTTATATTATGATATAGGGAGTGCTAAGGAGCATCGAAATGTTCTTACCCTAGCTGCTATTTTTTTTTTTTGCACGGGGAAGAGGCAAGAAGGCCTCAGAAGCTTCAGTAGTCAGCGAGATAAGTTATAGAGAGGTCCTTACAAGAAACAAAAATTACAAGCTGACCCTCAACTATTACAAGAAGGACCCTAGAACTGAAATTGAAAAAACAATCAAGTCCTTCTTCTCCGCCGGCTTCGCTACTCTGAGCAGGCCTCGAAACGTGACCACCGTCGAAACCAACGGGGACTACGTCACTTGGGGTGTCGTCGGCGAGATGTGGCTATACAAGCTGAATCACGCCAAGGTCGATGATCCTCCACAACGGCACAACGGTCTGGAGGAAGAAAAGACTGCGGTGCCATCCAATCACCGCACCGTGGAGAGGCCTGCATCGGCCAAAGATCACATCGGCGAACTTGTCCTCCATGAGTTTCCACCGTATCAGAGCTTCAACACACCTTCCCCGACTCCCAGCCGCCAGATCCACTGCCTGTCGACTGCCACGATGACAATCAGCAAGAGTACCCGAATCCAGCGAGAGAGAGCCGCACACGAGCTTATTCAGAATACGTACATTTAGATTTGCAGTCCAACCGCGTCTTTCTCCATGAACACACAACAAAGGAGAGCATCTCCAGGCCCGTGTCGTCGCTCGAAGACGACCAAGCCAGGCACCTAGACGAGGAAGAGTTCTCCTCCACATCGGGCATCCACAGGCCGGTCCTCTCCTCCCCCCGCCACCAAGGCCGGCCAGAAGAAGAGAATCAGCTCGCAGAGAGCGAAAACAGAGGCAAGGATGCTTATTGAAGAAGACTGCCACCGATCTGCCGATTCCGCCCTCTGCCCCACCTTGGGAACTCGACGGAGAGCATCACCGCGGCGAGCTTGGCGCCGCACAGGAACGCCAAAGCTGCAGATCTTGGAGGAAGCAGAGACGGCATGTCGCCACTCGCCAGTCGCCACATGGGCAAAACCTAGACCTAGACTCGACCTACACCTAGCCCTACCACTACTGATGTACAGAAGAGGCCAGCCCCCTCTCCCCCATCGTCTCCAGGCGGCTGAGCCGCCCAAGAAAAAGGAGAGAGGAGCCGGGGGAGCACGGGTAGCTCTCAGGAACGAGGGATGAGGAGAGAGAGAGAGAGAGGAAAGGGGAAAGTCCAGAAGGTCACCATCCACTAGCTGCTAACTGAAATACTAAAACATGTCTAGATACGGATGGAAAGTTAAATGTTAAAATATTTTATATTTTGATATGGAGGGAGTATTAATTAACGAGTTGTTCCAATCTATATGAACTAGAAGGTACCCCGCGCGTTGCCGCGGGACATATTAAGCACTACTCCTAAGTTCTAAGATACAGTTTAAACTACACATAACCTATCTCAAGATGAAGATTGAGTGCAAATCATTTTTCAGTTCACACTACATGATATACCAATCCACTTTCCACAAAATGCAAGAAAATCTAATACACAGCATACATTGTGTCTAGAACGTATTTGCTTGAGCAGTAATTATCTAGAACCATTACATGTAGCAGAAACGACTGTCATTTAAATATACATGTTTAGATGGCATAAGATAAGCTAAGTCAGTTTAAATGTGAACACCAACACCGAACAGCTAATAGGTATCGTTTACGTCTCCTTTGTAGAACACATAAGTATTCTTCTTTATATAATTGCACTGTACGGCTCTCCACACGAATACTGAATCCATGCATTCAAACTCTGAGATGGAACTGAAGATATGTGTAGTCCAATTATTTAGCAATGGTTAACTGTCAGACCTGCTTGAGGGAAGAAAACAGCAAGATACACATATACATTCCCTGCAATTGAATCAAAAGAGAAAAGGCATCCAGCAAAATAGAAAAAAGACAGAGTAGCAGCCATGTAGAGGGAAATCTTCCAAGTACATCTTAATTCTCATTTTGCAAAATGTTCTCCTTTTCTAAGTATACAGAAAATGGTGCGGACGTTTTGTTACATTGACTTATGTAAATGACGAGAGTCAAGGTGTTCTATATAATGTGAATATTCCCTCAAAAGCTTAATTCGCTTTTAAGTGCATCACTTATTTTGTTTCTCATACATGCAATAATTTGATCATATTCCCTACACCAAATTCCAAATGATTACCATAGTGCAACAACCATACTCTGGCCCTTGAAATATTTGGTTAACAATGCGTACTTCTTCTAAGTATACAGTATTTCATCAAGCAAATTTCAACAAGTTGTGCACTCTATTCTCTAGGGAAACATCAGGTATTTGTTACATAGAAGTAAAAAGGCTTACTATGCCTACATGATAATTTTTCACAAGGATCAGATCCAACAAAGCTATTTTCTTACCTAGTTTGCTTTAAAATTTACTGGTTATTTTCTGTTCTAGTCACTCCATACAGCAGTTTAGGCATCTGATATATAGCTCACCGCCGGAGGTCCAAATTAGGACCCAGCTAGATAAATTTCTTCCTTTTTTCTTTGAATGGATGTTCAACAGTTTGTCCTGATCCTGTCGGAGGTTTTTGTCAACAGCGAAAGCATGAGTATGCAGAATATGGACTGGCTGCTCATCAACAATAAGGTTAGCATGCATGCGCTGTTGCCTCTCTCTCACATTTACTTTATATTTTGTGAAAGGAAAGCTCAGTTCTCATTGTTTTTTCAATACGCTCCATACGTGCATTTGCTCAGGACAATGCTTCAGTGGGAGGAGCGAGTGCGCCGTCGAGCATCACTTGCGGAGAGAAGCCTCGGCACGAGAACGCTCGCCAAACCAATACTTCCTTGGTGAGGTGGCCATCATCTGCTGGCCTGGACTGGACATATGGGAAGATAATGAGGATGAGTAGTGGCGGCACAGCCGCTGATGCCGGGAGAAGAACGGGCGTGGATGGGAAGCTGCTTTGGGTGAATGACCAACTTGTGCTGCCTCAAACCGAGCTCAAGGATGGAGATATCAATAGTAGGAAATAGCTTATAGACAGAAGCCTATTCTGTGGCGCACCATCTGACGGTGCGCCACAGAATTTATTTAGTGGCGTATGGTTTGACGTGCGCCACAGAAGTGTGATTTTTTCTGTGGCGCATTTCTGGGTGGTGCGCCACAGAAAAGGGTTATTTTGTGGCGCACCGGCTGGTGCGCCACAGAAAGAAGGTAGGTCTCACATCCGTCGATCAAGTTGGAAATATCTGGCCATATTCTGTGGCGCACCCCACTAGGTGCGCCACAGAAATGCAGCATTCTGTGACGCACCCCATCCAGTGCGCCACAAAATGGGTGATATCTGTGGCGCACGCGCCCCGTGCGCCACAGAAATACAACATTCTGTGGCGCACTTGCCGTGGTGCGCCACAGAATGTTGCATTTCTGTGGCGCACGGGGCGCGGTGCGCCACAGAAAGTGCATGGCAGATCTAAAAAGGTGGCCAGCCCCGCGCTGCGCCCTTTCTCCCCAAATTTCCTAACTCCCGCGCGCACCCCGGCCTCGACGACGTCCACGCACCCCGGCCTCGACGACGCACCCCTCGCCGCCGGCAGCCCGACGCCACCGCCGCCACGGAGGAGACGCCCCTCGCCGCCGGCAGCCCGATGCCACCGCCTCGACGCCGGCCCCTACGCCACCACCTTGACACCGGCAGCCCGATGCCACCACCTCGACGCCACCACCTCGACGCCGGCACCGACGCCACCACCTCGACACCGGCCTCGACGACGTCCCCTGCGTAGGTATCTCCTCCCTGCTCCCTCCTCTCTCTCCCTGTCATCTTCCTCCTCCTCCCTCCCCTCTCCACCGAACTATGCACTCTAGGTGCTTGTGGAAATGCCTGTGTGTCTATCTTCAAATTTTTGAATACAACAAGGCACCCAAATGATGTCTAGTAGATTCAGGATGAAAAATTGGGTCTAGGAAAAGTAGTCTCACATTTTTCTGAATTTATATTGGCCTTATTTTAGTTGAATTTGCAAAATGTCCAGAACTGAACTTTTGAAATAACTCCAAATTTTTGAACATAACTTGATGAGGTTTTTGCACAGGTAGGTCCTATATGACCATAGGCAGTTCAGAGAATTTTCTCCAATTTTTCAGAAAAACTTTTATTCACTAAATAGTTTAAGATTCATTTCTGCCCTTTTTGAAAAGAAACAGTGTAGATTAGCCCCCTTTGCATGCAAATTCTGGTTAATCTTCTCCACCAAATTTTGTAAACTTCATATCATTAGAAAGAGCTAAACCTATAAATTCATAGGCATCAATTGTTTGTCCAAATTAAACACTATAACAGACTAAATCATGTAGGCCAAAATGCTATGTTTTATCTGTTTTCTGAAAAACCTGAAGAAACTGCTAAGTCTGAAAAACAGTGTAGATTAGCCCCCTTTGCATGCAAATTCTGGTTAATCTGCTCCACCAAATTTTGTAAACTTCATATCATTAGAAAGAGCTAAACCTATAGATTCATAGGCATCAATTTTTTGTCCAAATTAAACAATATAACAGACTAAATTATGTAGGCCAAAATGCTATGTTTTATCTGTTTTCTGAAAAACCTGAAGAAACTGCTAAGTCTGAAAAACAGTGTAGATTAGCCCACTTTGCATGCAAATTCTGGTTAATCTGCTCCACCAAATTTTGTAAACTTCATATCATTAGAAAGAGCTAGACCTATAGATTCATAGGCATCAATTGTTTGTCCAAATTAAACACTATAGCAGACTAAATCATGTAGGCCAAAATGCTATGTTTTATCTGTTTTCTGAAAAAACCTGAATTTAACCTAGATTTATGAACTATGCAGTTTGAAGAGGAGAGACCTCGACGCTACCGCCACCGCCGCCACCGGAGGAGCTCGTCGACAAGTGGTGAGAAATTATGGATGTGTTGTGAATATATGTGTGTCCACGACCATCGTGTCGTTGTTGTTTGTGCTCCGACCATCGTGTCGTCGAGATATATCATGACGCCGATGTACTACATTCGCCACTTTGTGACTATATGTACATATATATGTATGTCAGGCACTAAGTAATATATGTGTGATTAATGTGTTTTCATTTACCTGTCAAATTAATATACCTGTATTTCTGTATAAATATGTGTAATTAATTCTGTATAATTGTATTTGTATAGAAAAATAGATTTTTTTTTTCTGATTCACATTTTTGTAGCGCACTGTTTATAGTTTTTGTGGCGCATATATTTCTGTGGCGCACCTCCTGGTGCGCCACAGAACATATATGCTGATACCAGCCGAGGCCTTTCTGTGGCGCACCAGCTGCGGTGCGCCACAGAAATTTTAACTTTCTGTGGCGTACGGACAAGGTGCGCCACAGAAAAATAATTTAGTGGCGGCGATTCAGTGGCGCACCGGCCGTGCGCCACAGAATTAAAAAACGATACGCCACTGATAGGCTTTTCTGTACTAGTGTATGGTTGAAGTGCCCATATCTCAGGGTAATTGATCAGATTGGCTCATTGATCCAAGGACGCAACAGACTGGAGAATGGTGGTACGTAGACCTTCAAAGGTGGCGGAAGAAGGTGTTGTATTCTGTACTTCTGTAGATATGCGACCAGGTACCAGCTGTACCTGTACGTGCCCTCGTTCTAAGTACTATAGTAGTGTGAATTTCAGCATGGTAAACCTGTAGTAAGTAATATTCCCCCGGAGTGCCAATGGTACATAGATGATACTGTTCCTTGTGTCGATCGCTTGAGCTTGTCCAGTGTTGAACGAGGAATGAACTATGACATCCGCCAGTTAGTGCACTTGTACACTAGCACTGGCTACTCCACTTGTGAAATGGAGCAAAATATAAATAACTGAGAAAAGAAAAATGGTGAGCTGTGGAATTTTTTTTTTTTTTTTTTGAATAAGGGGGGGACCTAGAAGCTTTCAGACTTTATAGCACAGCTCATTTTCTGAACAATGGAGTACTTGCTTCCTGCAATTCTAGGCCAATGAAGCAACAAATAGAGAGACGGTCTCGGTATATTTTAGTAGTATTATTTTGTTGGTATGAAATTAGGCCAAAGACGTAAAGTCTGAAACCAATTCCAGCGGCTCGCCTCTGCAGAATCAGTCAACACCTTCCAAATTCGCAGAACGAATCGTGTATACTCTTTTCCTGGACGGACCCACATGGCAGCGAGCGAGGCTCGCAGCACCGGACGGGGGCCGGTGGAGGATCTCCAGCTTATGGGGGTGTTTGGTTAGGCTTTGGTTTTGGCTTTTGGCTTTGGCTTATAAGCCGAAAAAGCATCTAAATAGGTGCTTTTGGCTTTTGACTTATGTTTTACTGTCACTAGGTCACGGTCAGGTTATTAGGGCACTTTGGTTGGGGCATTTTTCAAATTGCCACAATAATTTAACTATTTTGGGCACTTTGAATAAAATGCCTCAAATTCATATAGAAATTGAGGCACTTTGCAAAAGTGCTTCAATAGGTATAAGCTATGAAGGCACTTTTCAAAAGTGCCCCAATAGGTATATACCTATAGAGACACTTTTCAAAAGTGCCCCAATAGGTGTATACATATAGAGGCACTTTAGAGAAGTGCCCCAATAGGTCTATACCTATAGAGGCACTTCTTCAAAGTGCCCCAATAGGTATATACCTATAGTGACACTTTTTCAAAGTGCCCCAGTAGGTATATACCTATATTAATATACCGGAAATCTTCCTAATTCGGGTACTGTGACACAAACCACACATGCATGCATGCTTTTTTTTTCCACGTCGCAGATACAACCATGGCCATAGACAACCACATCTGCACCATCATGCATGGCGGCATCATCGGCTTTGGATCCTACATGTCCGTCCGTGCCACGCCACGCCATCATGAACCCGCAGGTTGGGACAGGGAAGCATGCCCCTGCGAGCGAATCTCTCGCAGCTGAAAACTTCTTATGTTTGGGATCCTGGAGTTAAAATATCCTTTTACAGCTGGTTTAATATTGTGACAGTATGGAGTGAAAATGATAAACCATTGTCTTGTACACATGTGCCAGGTTTAGCAGCTTCGCAAAATCAGTCAGTTGCTAGTGGTGCATCTTGGTGTGCATTGACTTCTCGCTGGTCGATGTCTAAAGTACACGCCAACGGTCCATCTTATTTTCACCTCAAAGCACTTGCTCCAAGCACTCTTTTGAAATTCCGAGCAAGCCTCAGCCTTTCGAGGTTCGTTTACACAGGGCTCGTTAGTACTTAATAATATTCAGACACATAATAATAAATATTATTTCCTATTTTTCTATGTACACGACATCTTGGAAAAAATAGTTCATTGTGCCATCTAACTAGCTACAATTAATCAGTTTTAAAATTCACTCTTCAAATTGCAGTGGCTTTCATGTCCGCTGGAACTGGTTTGGCTGACTAATAACACTGACCACAAGGTCAAAACCGAGGTAACAAAGCTGCTAACATACATACTGGTCGGCAAGTGGCTCGGTTTTTGGACACTTGATGCCACCATGGACAGCATTGTCATGGTCACTGTAGAAATGTGAAGCAAGTCCGGGGAGGTGACACCGGATATGAAAATCTGGAGAAACCTTCCTAAGATTGTAGTGCTTCATTTTCAGGCTTGAATCAATTTATGCATGCTTCTCTGTCCACTTATTTCTTTATTAGACATTTAAGCTACTATGTTGTTGATTATTAATATTTGATTATATCAGTAGAATGATTAGATTCGTTGACATACTTTTGTAAGGCACTAGAGATATTTCCTATTATACATACAACACAATATTAGCTTTGAATTTAGCAAGGGAACTTTTCAATTAATATGTCTAACAATTTTAACTTGGTATTAAGATGTGTGTTTGAACGTGCATGCTAACAAGACTGATGAGAACTATGTACTACTACCAAACGTCAATGTAAAATTTCCCAATTCTCTATATAATAGTGGTAGTATTATAGACTGTCCAAGCTTCTTCATTTATTTATGTAATTCTTCTGTTCTAATCTTATCTTACCCTGAGCAATTATATAGAATTATTTATATGCACTCTTAGGAGATCAGATGGTAGAATGAAGTTAGAATATGCATTGCTAGCTGACCTGTTAATGTTTTTTTAATTAGAACTGATAACCAGGTCGCTCATGGGTGTGACATCAAGGAACTCCATCATCGGACATGAGCTCAGTTCGCCTTATTAGTTGTTTAGTCAACGTTTATTTACTTGATCAATTGCAAATGTTATTTTATCAACACAAGATTCAATGAAATTTAGATGGATTTAGTTTAGTAGTAAAAGTACAGTAAAAATCATATTAACACTCCTCATATTATTAAGTATCTCAAAGTTAATTTTATTTTATTTTTACTCTGTTCAAAGGTTTACTGGTTTTTAATGCTTATTCTATTCATTTATGGATTTGGATAGAAGGTAAAATTAAAATGTGGACTTTATTTAATTGGGCTGAAAAGATTTATTTTGGTGTGGTATTGGGTCCAGCCGGACCGGTTTGCTGGGCTGGCCCATTTGGCCTACCCGGTTTGGGGTCAAACCCGACCCACTCTACCTCTCTCTCTCATCTCTCCCGTTCCTCTTGTTCCTCTTCTCCGTCTCCTCTCTCGCCGATGCGCTGCCGCCACCCACTGCCTCGGCCAGCTCCGGCCATCACCGGCGCCGCCGCACCTTGTCGCTGCTCCGCCGCAACCTATACCACCGGCTTCCCTACTGGATTCACCTCCGCATACTCCAATCGAGCGCGCCTACGGAACCCTAACCCTGGCCGCTCTGGCTCGCCTCCGGCTACAACTCCTCGAAGTGAGCTCCTTCTGTGACTGGCCATCAACGCCACAACCTCCTCCTCGACATCCCGTGCTCCTGATCGTCCTCGCCAACTATGTCAACTTCCAACTCGAGCCCCTACTCGACCTATCTCTTCCGGCCTCTCGCGGCGGCTGCCGCACCGCAGGATGCGAGCCGAGCGCCGCATCGACCGCCGCCGCCGGCCCACGCAGTGGAGGATCCCGTTCCGTTCGGTGGAACCAGATCGGCCGCTGCTGCCCAGCAGGTGAACCATCTCGTCTCCTCCCGCAACCCTAGAGACGTACTCGCATCTCAGAAGACGCTGCTGTTCCGGTGTAGAAACGATACCATCATGTGCAGCTCTTACTACTGATTTATTATGCAAATTTGATCCTGGGATGAGCCTCCGTTTGAATATTCCTGTGATGCTGTTCTATATTTTTCCCCGACATGAGTTAGTTCAGATTTGGTTACCTTCAGTTTTTTTTTGCCCAACATTGTACACTGGTTTAACTAGTAGCCTGGTAAAGGGGCATGTACCCATCTGTAGCAATTAATTTTTATTCATGCTTGAAAAAGTCTCCATGTCAAGCATCCAGATTTTCTCAAGCTTATATATACTCTTCATGTACTGATCTGCATCACCTAATTTATTGGATAGTATTTCAAGGGACTTCAGCATCTCGTGTACAGTCTCCTCTTAAATATTTTCTTGAGAATTATTCTCCTTGCTTGAAAGTATAGTGTACTGGTGTCTTGGCGTGATCATGCAATTTCAGAACTAGTACATTGCTATGTTGTAGTAAGCTAGTTTCGTTCATGGGGAGCAGCAGCAACCTCACCTGCTTGTGTGCGTGTGTGTATTTTGCAGGGGACAATGACTATCCCGGAGCTTCTGCTGCCGGTGTCGTCTACCACACACTGCAAGGAGCGCTATGAACCACACGGCCAAGGAAGTGTGGTGCTGCTACCGGATGCCGGTGAGGGGACGCCCTCCTTCCCTGTGTCGTCCGTGAGGCTGCTCCGCTGCAGCACATTTGCACAACGCTGTCCGTGAGGCCGTTCTGCTGCAGCATATTGGCACAACGCTGCCACCCAGCAACAGCAGGTGAAGCATCATGTCTCCTCTCTGACCCTAGAAACATACCAATATTGGAGGACGCAGTTCGGGTGTAGAAAGAATACCATCCTGCGCGGCTTTTACTACCGCTTACAGTTTGATCCTGATATGAGCTTCCGTCTGTATATTCATGTAGTGGTGTTCTGTACTTTTTCCTGCATGAATTAGTTCATATTTATTGCTTTTAATATTCTAGCCCAACGTTGTACGCTAGTTTAACTAGTAGACTGGTAAAGGGGACTGTATCGATCTGTAGCAAAATTAATTTTCACATATATGTTTTCCTAACTGTTTTCCTATATGTGATATTTCACATATTGCCAATTGGCAATTGATCCCAAATTCCCAATGTCCTTTGAATAAGTAGAATCCTTGTCGCTATAGTCTTCTGCATTTAATACTAATAATATGGTTTACCTTAATTAATATTTCTCAGTGAGGTGATATTGTGTTATAATGTGTGTGGCTGGTGAATGCGTGCTGCTGGTGCATGCCAATTGCATGCATTAGTTAGCTTATATTTAACTTAGTTAAGTTAACCATCAGATTAGTACTTATATGCCATAAACTAGCCTCAAGTTAACACAAAAAGTTAGGTGCATGTTTAGTGACAATCAGTGTATGTTGTGTTTTTTGGTGCTATCCCTTTTGTGTTTTTTTAAGTTATCCCAACTCCCAAGTACATGATTTTGTCTTGCTGTAAGTTTGGTTTTATAAATACATGTAGACGAAGATAATTCTGGGTAAAATAGACGGCCTAGTTTCTATGCATTAATATAATTTTGAATGTGTTTGCTGGAATTTAATTACTGTAGTTGTGCTTGTGGTGAGCATAGAGTGAGTGCGTAGGTACTTTTACCAACTTGCATATTTCATATCGTTGCTACCATTTGTTATCACTATATTGGTATCACTATATTGTAGTTGGCCCTGTACATTTCTTTAGCAGTTTTTTCTTTCAGTGTACGATTAGTGAGCTTTGGGATACCCTAAAAACTGTTAGTTCCTTTCTGTAGTTTGCTGCGCAGACCTTACTATTGAACTGCTAGAAAATAAGAAATTTTATGATTCTTATTGGTTTCATGGATCACACATGCCGTGTCATGGTAATTGATAAAATTTGGTTCTTCGCAGGTCTTCTTTGCGTGAGTTTTGTATTGTCAGCAAAAGTTTGCCGCCTTCTCAACAAATATGACAGTCTAGGTTGGTATCTGGATTTCTCTCTGCCCATTAGAATCAATTTATTTCTTATGTGAACGTTATTTGTCTATCAAACATATTATATAACCTAGGAAGCCACAAACGTGTATTTATGATGGATCAGTTTTTCTCATAATTGTAATACTAGTTGAATTTGGCGTGGCGTCACGCCACGCCTTTAGTGTTTTTTTTTTGTAGAATATATTTTTTTTTGTTGAACAAAATGTTGGCTAAATTGTAATGTTCAAACATGTTTTTTTTTGTATGAATAGGTAGCATTTTTTGTGAGCATTTTTAATAAATTTTCTGTAATGTTCAAATATTTAGTAGGGTGAGATGGTCCAACATGTTTGTATTTCGGCGGGAGTATTTAATTTAAATTAGGGAAGATGCATTACAATTACTTCCAAATAGCATTTCAATTACTTGTAAATAGTGACAACATTTGAATATTACAATTTTATTTTCTTTAGCATACGCCGCACACGCTGTATTTTAAAATGTCCCAATTTGCCGAGATTTGTCGTCTATTTTATAGAAAATTTCACTAAATTGTTTCTTTAAATTTTCACTAATTGGGAAATGTCAAAATCCGTTGGAATTTGTCGTATATTTTCTCTAAATTTTCACTAATTTGGAAATGTTCACTTTTTTTTTGTTTTTAGTTTTCTGCCGTAAGTAGGTTGCATATTTTATGTATTTTGGAAATCTTGAAACTCGTTGGAAATTGGTGTTGATTTTATCCAAATTTCTAACAATTTAGAAAATCTTTTTTTTGTTTGTTGGCCATCAGTGGGTTGCAATTTTTGTTTGTAAGAATTCTAATGCAATTTCCATTTATCTTTTTTGATTTGTAGATTTGAAGGTGTTGATATTAGGATATCTATTATTTTTTCTGGATATTGTTTAGGGAAATTTGGATCGGCATTAGAAAATTTTAAATTTCCAAATTTGAGTTATGATGATATGCCATAAATAGTTGCGATGAAATGTTTAATTTGAGTCTAAAATTACAGGAAACGTATTGTCTGAGCATTTACTAATTTCAACTCCACATAATTAGAGGAAGTGCATTTGGTTTGTTTCTAAATGTTGACCAATTCTAAATATTTAAACATGTTTGTTTTTTAGACATAAATCATGTTTGTATTTTCCCATAAGTAGTCGGCATTCATTTTTCTGAACAGGTTGACATATTATGGAGTATCTATTTTCTTATTTTTTGTCGTTTTGAAATTATCATTTAATTTAAGTCTGTAATGAGTGGAAATGCGCATTTATTCGATTGAATCCCAAATTTAGAGAAAGTTCATTTAGGTTGTAGCAAAATGTTTACGAAATTGGATTGTTAAATTTAAGTCTATTTTTAGAGGGAATGCACTATATGACCATTTAGTAAATAGAACTTTACATAATTAGAGGTTATGCATTTTTCCCCAAATATTTGCCATCTGCAAATGTTCAAATATGTTTTTTTTTTTTGCTAATTGAGACGTTTTGTTCATATAGGCTGGAGTATTTCCAATTTTTAAGCAAATTGGAATGTTTGGGAAATATTTGTTTTTTTAAGTAAGTCTATAATGAGTGGAAAATCTTACATCTATTCAACTGAATTTTACAGTTTTTTTTTAATTCAAGTCTACACAATTGTCCATATAGTTGGAGTGAGTGCACTTTTTTTTCTTCAAATTATTTGGTGAAATAAAATGTTTACATATGTTTGTGGTTTGTCATAATGAGTTAGCATTTTTTTTGTGTGATTATTTTGAGTTGTTGCTCATATTGGTCCGGTGGGAAAATTTAGTTTTTTTTTTGAATTTGTAACATTTCTCCTTTTTTTTTCAACTTAGATAAATTAGGTGGGGCCCACCTGTCTGAAAATATGCTATTTTTCTCGGAAAATATGCTATTTTTTTTTTTTGGAAATTTCTGCGAAAAAATTAAAATGCTGACAGGACGGGCCCACTGTGACGTCGTGATGATATCAGCAGTGGGCAGGCCTGCCACGGCGAGGAGCACGGCCGTGGCGCAGCACCGCGAGCCGGCACGCGCAGCTGGGCGCATCGGACGTGCCTGGGCGCGGGCGACTGCCACACCTTTGGTGATTTTTTTTGTAGAATATTTTTTCCCAACAAAATGTTGGCAAAATTGTAATGTTCAGACATGTTTATTTTTTTATGAATAGGTAGCATTTTTTTGTGTGAGCATTTTTTATATATTTTCTATAATGGTCAAATATTTAGTAGGGTCAAATGGTCCAACATGTTTGTATTTTGGCGGGAGTATTTAATTTAAATTAGGGAAGATGCGTTACAATTACTTCCAAATAGTGACAACATTTGAATTCAAATTACGGAAGGTGCATTTGAATTACTTGCAAACAGTGACAACATTTGAATATTCCAAAAAAAAATTCCTTTAGCATACGCTGCACACGCTGTATTTTAAAATGTCCCAATTTGTCGAGATTTGTCGTCTATTTTATCGATAATTTCACTAAATTGTTTCTTTAAATTTTGACTAATTGGGAAATGTCAAAATACATTGGACTTTGTCATATATTTTCTCTAAATTTGCACTAATTTGGAAGTGCTCACATTTTCTTGTTTTTTAGTTTTCTGCCGCAAGTAGGTTGCATATTTTATGTACTTTGGAAATCTTGAAGCTCGTTGGAAATTAGTGTCGATTTTATCCAAATTTCCAATAATTTAGAATAGCTTTTTTTTTCGTTGGCCATCAATGGGCTGCAATTTTTGTTTATAAGAATTCTGATGCAATTTAAATTTATCTTTTTCGTTCTGTAGATTTGAAGGTGTTGATATTAGGACATTTATTATTTTTCTGTATATTGTTTAGGGAAATTGGATCGGCATTTGAAAATTTTAAATTTGAGTTGCGATGGTATGCCATAAATAGTTGCGATGATATGCGATGAAATGTTTAATTTGTGTCTAAATTACAGGAAACGTATTGTTTGAGCATTTACTAATTTCAACTCCACATAATTAGGGGAACTGAATTTGGTCTGTTTCCAAATGTTGACCAATTCTAAATATTACAACATGTTTGTTTGTTATACATAAATCATGTTTGTATTTTCCTGTAAGTAGTTGGCATGCATTTTTCTGAGCAGGTTGACATATTATGAAGTATCTACTTTTTTTACCATTTTGAAATTTTCAATTATGTTTCTATATTTCCGTAACATTTAATTTAAGTCTATAATGAGTGGAAATGCGCATTTATTGAAATGAATCCCATAGTTAGAGAAAGTTCATTTAGGTTGTAGCAAAATATTTACGAAGTTGGAATGTTAAATTTAAGTTTATTATTAAAGGGAACGCACTATATGACCATTTAGTAAATAGAACTTTACATAATTAGAGGTTATGCATTTGTTTTTTTTTTAAAATATTTGCCATCTGAAAATGTTCGAACATTTTTTTTTTTTGCTAATTGAGACGTTTTGCACATATAGTCTGGAGTATTTCCACTTTTTTAAGCAAATTGGAATGTTTGGGAAATATTTGCGCCCTTGGCTATATTTTTTTTGCTGTTGGTTTGCTTCTTTAGTTTATTAAACATGAATCTAGTATTGCAGCTAGTCGAAGGGAAATGCGATTACATTTAACAGCTGAAGTAAGCATTGTTTTTAATTGAATTTGTCGGAGCGTTTGGAGAAGCAGGTAGATAGTAAAATATACATCCAGTTATTTAGGTATGTTAGATAGCAAACGGTCATCTATACGACCGTTCAACCGAAATGACGGCATGACCACACTATTTTACATAAGCAATATATGTAACAGCGGCATGTCATAGTCGAAAACAAAATGCTGATACTGGGCTGATATATGGCAATAAATTGAATAAAGATGTATATAAAAAAATGATTGCATTGTAGTGTGTTGTAGTTTTGTACAATGTCTTATCAGTAAACAGGAATATAAATTTATACATATGTTTAGTACATAATTATAATTGAAGATTTCGAAAATTTATTTACATACATAGTAAACATATGTTGCTGAGTGAGTTTCAATTGATGCATTGTTTATCATTTGTGAACAACTCGGTTGGCTGTTTCATTCGGCTTCTGATAACCAGATTGATATTTATTTCTGTATGAAATATGGAAATATTAGTAGTTATAATATATGCTGTAGAATACAATAAGTTGATGAACAAATTCAAGGATTGCATTAAAAGAAGTTGTGGAGATAGAGTAGATAACAACTCAAAATTAAGCATAATCAGAAATTCGTTGGACTACCTTATTCAAGTTGACCATAAAGATTGCCCCTAGGATGCATGTTTTCCTTATAAAGGAAAAGTGATTCGATTATTTCTATTGCTTATTTGATATTTTGATAGGGGCCATACCTTCAGGATCGGACTGAAGACGTCGAAGCTTCATAGCGCATAGCCAGCTAACCAGTTGTGTTCAGGACAATCCCACACTCCATATGATCTGCCTTACCGCAGCAGCGAACATGCCACACCGATTTAAATCGCATGAAATGATAAATAGCTCGAACTAAACATGTATTTTCAACAAATTTAGGAGTAATTTACCTGAGGTCAGCATAAGCACAAATTTTAGAGAGAGGTGTGGTGGATAATGATATAGACTGTAACCTGTAAAGGGGAAATTTAATCATATAAGCCAAATGATAAACCACCAAGTAATCAAAATTTAGAGGAAAATTGGTACACTGGCATTTCATCGAAGTAAAAAACTTTAGGAAAGAAACCAAAACTCACTCGCCTCACCGTGCTATTGCGTCGCGAATAACACAACTCTCGCTACAACAGCCACCTACATTGTTCCCTCCTGTCTGCAGCCTCAAAAGAGGGCATGCCATATTCATGGTTTGCTAAGGGGAACCATCATTCCAGCAAGGTAAAGTGCACGTCCCATTCATGAAAGCCTAAAGTTACTGCCACAAATGCTGTCAGCGGAACTGAAATAAAAATGGGGTTCATATCCTATATAAAGAAAGAATGTCTAACCAGATCGGGAAAATGCAAGCTATAATTACGCAGCTTCTTCAGAAATACAATCTTGGTTATATAATGGATTTCAATGTTCAGATTAGCACTTTGTGATCCATGTGTCAATTTTTTAGTTCAGATTTAGAATTTAGAAGTAATATTTTAATTTCTGCTATTTAAGCCAACAATTTTGATATTAGAACTGTGATGATGAAGAAATATCCAGAGGACATGTAATGAAGAAGCAAAGGTAGTGCAAGAGTAGTAATCTGGCACCTAGAACAACACAACAAACAAAGGTAAGTGCTGCAGCCATTGTATAGAGAAGAAAGAAAAAGAGAATCTCATCGATAGTAGCCTCAGCAGTAATAAATCGAACCACCGTTATTCGCTCATTCCCTATACTGCCACAACATCCATTACATACCCACCTAGCCTGCAAACCATAAATTTTTCTGAATGTTGCTAACCAACAGTGGAAAACTATGCATCAGGCAGAAGGCTAGAGATATACTATTAAGAAAAGAGATAACTTTCTTTCAGCAAACCAACCTGGGACTCTCTCCTCGAAATCATGTTCATGTGACTCTTGTGTTTGGTGAAATCAATGTGAAAGCTGCAAAAACAGTAGCAAATTATCATTAGCATCAAAAGTCTGAGCGATCTTAATAACAGATTGTCTTTTTTTTTGTCCATGGAATGTTAATGTAAAGAGTGTGCATCAAATGCTTCAGCTAAATCTACCCATAATGTTACAACAGCACATCCATCACTTTCAAATGGAAAGCAATATTGGTTGTTTGTAATAAAATGCAAAGAAACGTATCGGCTGATTTTGCCTTACATGGATATAGTGTCATAGATGGTATATGTTATACGTGCCATTATAAAGTTCTATCTTCTCAAGTCATAGCTTGATTTAGATGCAAGAACTTGCCAACAAATAAACAAAGCGATTACTCACTCCTAATACAGTAGCAGGAATACAACATGATACAATCCATCAATTTATTCATAATTTTCTCTAGAAGGATTATTAGCAGATCAGAAAATATACCATCGAGCTGAAACTTCACTGACACAGCATAACTGACCACCTGGTACAAAAAATTCAGTAATATTAATTCTCAAGAGCTTGAATGTAGTCTGATGAAAACCACAAAAAGGAAATCGTGGTTACTGTGACAATCCCTTTTTTTTTGTGTGTTGTTGCCTATTTTACAATTTGGTTAACCAACCTTTTCCTGTTTTCATAGCTAGCTTGAACCTAATTAAACGGGCATTTCCATTCACTGAATACTGTGCACAAAAATAGATGGTTAGAAATTTCAAGACGTGTAAAAATAAGACTTACGATATGCTCGGTTATTCTTTTTTTGGCGCGTTTGTGTAATTTTACTGTGTTATAGTAGTATGTCACAGTTGGTCCATTCATGCTGTTTATGCATAGCAACTTGGTGGTCAATCTATTCAAGTGACATATTATATTTCAGTTTCCGCATAAAAAATGACATGTTATATTTCAGAGACATTATAAGCTGGAACAGAGAAACAGCTGGTACCAATTGAAGTGGAGCTACATTGACCATATGTAATTAACTCTGGTGAATCCAATTTATAAGCTCTATTGCTCAGAATTGTGAAGACTTTTACAGTTATGCAATATGCTGGAAAAATTCAGATTGCATCACACCAATAAGAAGCCCTTGATAAGGAAATCTGGGCTTGTCGATGATAGTCCAAGGAGCCGAATGGAGTCCAGTTACACTTAATATAAAATCAAAGTAATACAATTGGCTGAATGTCTGCAACAACAAAAACTTAGTGTTAGGATACCTGGAAGGAAGTGATGTTGTTTCTGAACTTTATCTCCTGCATAATATCATGAATCACGCAGAGTTACCTCCAAAGCATGAAGCGCTCCAAAAACTGTTTGGGCTTGCAAAACGTAGTGAACTGATATCAACTGTGCCCTGAGTATGCTACCATTGAGAAACTTATTCTTCAGACACGTCAAACAAAAGTAAACATATTACTGCAAATTGTTAATTTTCAAGTTTGCACACCATTGTATGAACATCACACCACATAGTTATTCCTATTTTAGAAAACTCAATGCTTAGTATCTGTATATCAGAGACCCATCTGACAGAATTCCTTGATTTTCGAAAAACCTCAAAACGGTAGGAGCACTGCAATTCAGTCAGAGGATTCGTTGGTGGTGAATGGTGATACAGGGTAAGTGGGCATGGAGGACATCTCAAAAAAGGTATTATTACAGTATGAATCACACTGAACCTTTTCTTATGTCCTTCCTGGGGTCATATACTCATATTATGGAAGAAAAACTAAATTAGGTGTAGTAGGACATACATTTTTTTTTCCTGTGGTTCTCTATAAAATAGGATTTCATTCTCTTTCACGCATTGACAGTGAAAAGCATGTGCAATGATTGAGCACGAGTCTCTTACTAACCTCGATTTGGGCATACATCGAGTTCCCAGCCGCAGGCACGGTCAGCTTGTACGACTCATCCACGCGCGAACTTGAGCTGCAGAGCAAAATGCAGCATAAGAAAAACAGAGAAGCAATCCTGCCCAGAACATGTTACATCCATTGATCCATACCTCATCGTTCAGCGAGCTGACGGCCACTCTGACACCGGCGAGCATGGGGAGGCCGGCGTAGGTGCCATTGACGGCGTGGTCCATCTGGACGACGGCCAGCATCCTCCTGAAGGCGCCCGCCAGGATGGCCTTCCCGTCGTGGTAACCGCTCCCGGCCGTGGACAGCTTGAGATCCTTGGCGATGTAGAGCGTCTTGGCCCCGCGGCTCACCGACGCGGGCATTGGCCACAGGTTGACGCGCCCGCCAGCGCCAGCGGCGGCGGGTAGGGGAGAGGGGGCACAGCGTCTACCTTGCCGAGGCGGAGCCGACCTCCAGGCTACGACCGGAGAGGATGGAAAGGACGACGGGCGGGGCGCAGCGACTCGGCGGGCGCGCGGTCTTCTCCTCCTCCAGCGCGGGGACACGGCGGCGTGGGCAGGGGCTCGAGCAGATGCGAGATCGGCGGCGTGGGCACGCGGCGACGCGGCCGGAGGGCGGACGCCCTTCTCCTCCTCCAGCGAAGGGGGCCTGGCAGCGTGGGCAGGGGCTCGGACTGGTGCGGGATCGGCGCGTAGGCAGGCGGCGGCGCGGTCGCAGGGGCCGGGGCGAGGAGGGTGGCGGAAGCGGCGTCGGGGCGGCCCGCCGCCACGATTCGCGAGAGGAAAAGAGGGAGGAGAAGAGGAGGATTGTGGGGACGCTTTTTCTGGAAGGCCCCTGTTTTTTTTTCTAATTCGAAATACGTCCTTCGCAGCGGGGAAAGCTGGACTGCGGGTCCGTTTCCGAAATTTGTGAGGGGCGTTTCTGCGAAAGCGTCATGGACGCCTCCCGCGGGCCGTCGGATCGCCGGTCGACGGCGCGGATCGCGGCACTGTAGTATTGTAGCATGCTACAGTGCTTACTGTAGCTAGCTACAGTACGCGAGCGCTCCTGAGGCCTCGAAAGGTTCCGTCTTTAAATATAGTATAGATATAACCTGGGAACGTGTATTCCATGAATCAGATTGATATTTTTTGATTCATTAATTGATTGATTGATTGCATTAGTTCCATGAATAAGAGATGAATCAATGATTAATTGATGGAGATGTTTTTATTAGGCTGTCATTTCTTTCTTCCTTGCTTGAAACCGAATTTGGATTCTTATACTGTCATTTCTTTGTTATGCCTCATCCAAGAGTTAATGCCTTAATGGATTTCGATTATTAATCAGTGCATGTAATGTTTTCTGTTGAGGAGTTACATTACATTAATGCTACTGGTATATGGCACGGAGATGCATGATAAAGATAGCATGATCATCTCAGCATCCTGTTTCTACCTTTCTTTTGAATAACTGAGGAGTTGTATATGTCTTCGGTCTTCAGAATGTTTTACTGACGGCATTCTATATGGCCAGGTTCTAGAGGCTCCCAGGTGTGTTGCCATCATCTATGCTAGAATTTGAGGAACTGTTCCTTGGATGATTTTGGATTTGAAGATTATCTTGACAGTGAGTATTTTTTGCATGCCCCTGTTATTTTACACAGTGACTTGCTTTTGGGTAATCTTAGGATGAATGATTCTTAAGGTAAATATCTCAAGGATAGCAATAGTACCATGTTCTGTCTATAGTAACTGCAAATGATTCCCTGCACTTCGTATTTGTATATTGAATATCCTTGGTAGGACTGTAGCCTGTTGGATTGTAGGGACATATGAGACAAGTAGCTTTCGTTCTCATTTTGTGTATTACAAGTACGGTTAGTCAACAAGGTAATATATTTTATGTCGCATCATATGGAAAACAAATATAAGTGAACAACCTAATTTATTGGTTCTTCCATTGACATCATTTGCAGTACTCAGGTGAAGAATATTTCGATGGAAATATTTGACAAGTTTCCCTCTAGTGGGGACTCTAATGAAAAGATTAGCTGGAAGAACAAGTTACCCGCAAAGGTCTGAGGCGGCTTTTGTTAATACTTATCTCATCTGTACATATGTGTAGTTTGGCTAATTTTTACCTCTGGCTCTGTATATGTGAAATTTCATTGCTTCATGGTTCATACTTATATAGAATCTATATGTAATGATGGAACATTTGTAAAATATGTGAATATGAAGTCTGAAACATGTATGCAGTAAGGAGATATTTGTGTAATATGTAAATATCATTGGATTATATGTATAATGTACTGTTTTGAGCTCCTAATTTTGAGAAAGTGCCTCAAACAAAATTTGGAGACACTTTGAGGAAGTGCCTCTAAAAGTTTTTGGGGCAGTTCCTCAAAGTGCCTCTAAAATTTTTTAGAGGCACTTTCTCAAAGTACCACTAATTGGTTTTAGGGACACTTTCACAAAGTGCCTCAATAGGTAATGACCTATTGGTCCAAAGTGCCACAAAAGCTTTTAGTGGCACAAGCAAAGGTGGCACTTCTCCAAAGTGCCACAATATATCATTAGTATCACTTAGACCCTATTTAGTGGCACTTTGAAGTGCCTCTATATATCAGCCGTGTTGTAGTGTATGGTATAAGTCAAAATCCAAAAGCACCTATTTAGGTGCTTTTTGAACTTATAAAGCAAAGCCAAAGCCTAACCAAACACCCCCTATAGGGTACGCGGAGTTCCGCAAAGCCGCCACGTAATCCGATCTCTGTTCAAACATTCAAAAAGGAGGGTGGAACCCTAGGCGCCTCGATCCTCCTCGGGACTCCCAACGGGCAACAAATCCTCCCATCCTATATAAAGCCCTCGCCCGGCCGCCCGCCCGCATCTCGATCACCATTTCGCCGTCCACAAATCAGCCGAGAGCCGACGGGCCGACGTGAAGGGAAGGACGGAGACGCGTCGGATGGAGGCGGCGGTGGCGGATATGGACTTCGCCGCCCTCTCGCGCCGCGAGCTCCAGGCGCTGTGCAAGCTCAACGGCGTCCGCGCCAACATGACCAACCTCGCCATGGCCGACGCCCTGCACGCCCTCGCCTCGGTAAGCCCCAAGCCCCCAACTCCACCCACTTCGATTCACGTTTCGTTGCGGGGATTCGTTTGGAGACGGCGATTCTGGCTGGTAGTAGATGATTTTGGTTTTGATGCGGGTGCTTTTGTTGGGGATTAGGTGGATGGGCTCGACCAGATCGGCACCACGCTCTGCCTCCCGACCCCGGGCAAGTCGGCGATGAAGTCCGTCCTGAGGGCCGCGGCGGACCAGCAGCAGCAAGGGAGCCCGCTGCCCCGCGGTCGCCGCGTGTCCGGATGGACGGCGAGGACGAGGTGAAGCGGGATCTCGTCGTCAAGGAGATCGTCAGGACCCCCGGCGTTGCGCTGCGTGGCACCAGCCGCCGCCCGCGCGCCACCACTCCTGCACCCATCCCGACTCCGGCGGCTGGCACTCTGCCTCTGCGGAGGAGCCAGAGGTCGGCGGCTCGGAAGGCCACGGCCACGGCGGAGGTGGAGGTCCAGGTGGCGGCTACGAAGAGGTCGTCGACTAGGAAGCCTGTGAAATCGAGAAATATGGTGATTGATTTTGACCAGGATGAGGAGGATGCGGTGGTGGTACGGGAGCAGGAAGTGGAGCCCAAGGGTAAGAGCAGTTTGCTTTTCCCTAATCAATTTGGTTCGTCGTTCGATTGCCTGCCTGGACGCGGATTTTGATGAGAATTTTTTTCTCATCATATAGGTGTTGCTTCTGATGTGAAATGTGATGACCCTGAGGAGGAAGTTACAAAGGTTCTGGAAGTAAACAGCAAAGCGGATGAACCAGAGCAGGGAGAGGAAGGCAAGATTTGAATTCTACTGTGTATTTTAGTGTTATTTGTAGGATTCTGCATTGTTTGCGAGCAGTTACTGATGCAAATTCGTGACTGTGCAGTGGTTTCTTCAGTTGCGGCGATCGAATCTGCTGACAAGAGCTGTGATGATTCTAAGGTGGGGAAATCTGTGGAAGAGCTTACCAAGCCCGAGGAAGGTGAGATGATTCATTTCACCCATGCATTTCAGAATCCTTCCTTCTGCTCCTTGATTATTTTAGTGTTATTTGTAGGATTCTGCATTGTTTGCGAGCGGTTACTGATGCAAATTCGTGACTGTGCAGTGGTTTCTTCTGTTGCGGAGATCAAATCTGCTGACAGGAGCTGTGATGATCCTAAGGTGGAGGGATCTGTGGAAGAGCCTACCAAGCCCGAGGAAGGTGAGATGATTCATTTCACCCATGCATTTCAGAATCCTTCCTTCTGCTCCTTGATTAAGATTCTAGACTGTAGCATTTCAGAATTCATCAAATTAATCCTTGTTTATCCCTACTGTTTAAGACTTTGTGGAAGTTAAAAAGTTTGTCCATGATTATCTGTACTGTTTACCTGTACTGATTTAGACTAGAATGTGGTATTTAGAAATTCATTTCTTGTGTTCCTTTTTTATCTGTACTGGTTAGGACTCTGGATTGTTGCATTAGGAGTGAAATGTTTCATTTCAAACATCATCCATTTAGTATTTGCGGAAATAAAACATCCATTTATCTGTAGTGATCAGGACTCTGAGTCGGGGTTGTGGCTTTCTAAAATGTACCCATGGGTTCCTTTCTTTATCTGTAGCCATAATGACTGAACTTAAAATCCATCCATCTGTTCGTTGCTTCATACATAGTTGTTGAGTTTCTAGTTGTGTCTTGTATACATTGATTCGATTTGCTAATTTTTAACCATGACGGAACAGGAGCTGCAATAGGGGAAGAACAGAGGCTTGTCAATGCTGAGAAGTTCCCCATGGAGGATTCACCAATCCTAGGCGTCCTTTCCAAGGTGGCGCCTGAACCAGCCATGAAGAACGTTGAAAATGCCTCAACTGACGATGATGAGGGCTTTGGCAATTGGTCACCTGTGTTGGAGATACCTGATGAGATAAACAGTGCCAGTGAAGCTAAGGAAGATGCTGCTGTTGGAGTGCCCAAGGAAGATGCTTTCAGTCCCATCGTTGAGGCCACTGATGCACCTAACAAGATGATCCCAGCTGCTGTGACAGAGAAGGAAGTAGCTGCTAATGAGTTCCCACATGCTGATCCAACAGACGATGAGAGTGCTGAGGAACATGACCTCAATGGAAAGAGCAGTGATGAAGCTGACCTCACTGAAGAGAGTAGCGAGGAGGATGACCTTGATGAGGAAGATGATTTCAGCGCCGATCTGTCATCGGAGTTTGACAGTGTTGATGATTTTAGTGATGCTGAAACTGAAAGCAACAACTCTCCTTTGGCATTGGAGGGAATCCGTGCTGCTGCTCCCTCATCTGCAGCCAAGACTGATGGCTCTGCCATCGCTGAAGAGATAGTATCCAGCGAGGGGGATGAGGTTTCTCAGCACATAGAGGCCATTATCGAGTCCCTGGACAAGGTCACTATCACTGAGGTGAAGAACGAAGAGTGTGCAAAAGAGAAGAAACAGCAGAATGTTGGAAAGGAAATGAGCCTAAGGAAGCTTAAAAGTGCTTACAAGGAGAGCATCATCGCTGCCAAGGTAATGACACACCTCTATTGGTACCAATATTTCATCATCTCCTCGAATTAGTGTATTGTAAATTGCACACTGACTTAATTCTCCTACCTGCTCTTCATCACTGGCAGGAAGGGAAGAAACTGAGTATCGATGCTGATGAAGGCAGCAGGGTGGCGCTTGCGGAGCTGGACGACAACGTCAAATGCTGATCGGCGCAAGAGTTCACAGGATTCGGCATGCATCTGCTGGGACTGCATAAAGGAGAGAAGGCTCTAGTTGTGAAGTGATAACTAAGGCTTTGCTTTCTTAATTTTTCATTTCCAAATGCTGTGGTGGACTGAAAGCTCAAGTTTTCATGTGTGTGTAGTGAGCATCGGGTTGTGAAACCATGGTTTCTCTGAACCAGCCTGCACTTAGTTTCGGTTCTCTCCCCCACCTTTGTTTTTTCGTTCTTCAGGTCGTTTGGTGTCAGTTTAGTGGAATGCCGAATGGATGTGGACTATAACTCTACGGGGGTTGATGACTGTGCCTTGTTAATTGTATAAATGAATATTTTCAATTTTCATTTCTTGGTACTTGCGTTGTCACCTGTTATGACCGGTTTGGCCTACTCTAGGCGTAGGCCCATTAGACAGGCATAAGTAGGGGCTTAGCCCAACAGTTATCGTATTTTCATTATATAAAGGCGCACGCCCAACTCCCTCCTTTCCCTACAACCTACGCCCTCGACACGGTAGAACCCTAGCTCCTACCACCTTGGTATCAGATAGCTCTTGTTCGATCATGTCTTCATCACCGCCGACCACCACCATCCCCGCCACCACCGCGCCGCTCGCTCCGCCGCCCGTTTCCGCCGCCGCCACCATGCAGCCGACGCCCCCCTCCGGGATCGCCGCGTCCTCCTCCCCGGGCCCAACCGCGCCGGCCCCGGCCGCCGCCGTCTACACCCCGGCGCAGATGACGGGCATCCTCAACGACCTCACCCTCGCCGTCCAGGGGCTCCAGCTCTGTATGCTCGGGTCCCAAGGACCACCGCCGTCCCCGCTGCCGCCGGGCCCCTCGACGCCGCCACCGTGGCCGTGGCAGCCGTGGCACCCGTCGGCCCCGCCTACGCACGGGCAGCCGTGGCAACCACCCGCGACCTGCACCGCGCCACCTGCACCGACCCAGCGCGGGGTGCCCATCCACCAGGTTTCTTGGCCACTGTCGCCGTCCCCGCTCCCGGCGTGGTTGTCGACGTCGTCCCCCGCCCCAGTCTACACGGCCGCCGGGGGACCACCACTCCCGACCATCCCAGACGCCCCCTCCGCGACCCTCACCGGATCCTCCGACGGCCGCTTCGCACACCCCGCTGCGGATGGACTTACTCCTCCCCGGTTCGCCAAGATCGACTTTGCCACCTACGACGGCACGGAGGACCCGCTCAACTGGCTCAACCAGTGCGAGCAGTTTTTCCGCGGGCAGCGTACGCTCGCGACGGATCGCACGTGGCTCGCGTCATACCACCTCCGGGGCAACGCCCAGACTTGGTACTACTCCCTCGAGCAAGACGAGGGCGGCATGCCTTCATGGGAGCGCTTTCGCGAGCTCTGCCTCCTGCGTTTCGGGCCGCCGGTGCGCGGGAGCCGTTTGGCGGAACTGGGCCGCCTCCCCTTCACCACCACCGTCCAGGACTACGCCGACCGCTTCCAGGCCCTTGCGTGCCACGCCCCCGGGGTGACGGGGCAGCAGCGCGCCGATCTCTTCGTGGGCGGTCTCCCGGACACCATACGGGTGGACGTTGAGCTGCAGACCTCCAGACGGCGATCCACTACGCCCGCGCTTACGAGCGACGGGTCCAGGCCATGCAGCCGCCCCAGCAGAGTCGCGGGGGACGCCCCCCCACTCGCCCTACACCGCCCGCTCCGGCCCCGGGTCGCCCCGCCCCGGCAGCCCCAGCGACCCCCGCGCCGACGCGGACCTTCCGCCGCCTGACCCCGGCCGAGCAGCTCGAGCGTCGACGGCTCGGACTCTGCTTCAACTGTGACGAGCCCTATACGCCAGGCCATGCGTGCCCGCGCCTCTTCTACCTGGAGACGGTGCTTGACGGCGAGACCACCGACCCGGCTGCAGAGTACGGCGACCCGCCGCCTCCGATGCCGTCTGAGCACGACGCGCCGCCGGCCCCGGCTAACGCCTTCGTGGTGTCGCTGCACGCCCTCGCGGGCATTCGCCACGAGCGCACTATGCTCTTGCCGGTGACGATCCGCGGCGAGCAGCTGGTGGCCTTACTGGACTCGGGCTCTACACACAACTTCCTGCCCGCATCCACTATGCGCCGCCTCGCCCTCCAACCATCGGGTGGCGACAACCTCCGGGTCACGGTGGCCAACGGCGACCGACTGCAGTGCCATGGACTGGCGCAGCACGTACCGCTCACCATCGGTGATGAGCACTTCACCATCACTTGCGCCGGCATCGACCTGGGCTGTGTCGACTTCATCCTCGGTGTCGACTTTCTGCGGACCCTAGGGCCCATACTTTGGGATTTCGACACCCTGACGATGTCGTTTTGGCGCCAGGGACGCCAAGTCCAGTGGCAGGGCGTTGGCGGCTCCGCTCCGCCCCCCCACCTCCAGCTGGCCACGACGGACAGCGACGCCGAGCATCCCCTGCTTACCCACCTCCTGGAGCAGCACAGCGACTTGTTCGCCGAGCCGCAGGGGCTGCCCCCGGTCCGGGCGTACGACCACCGCATCCACCTGCCGCCTGACACGCCGCCGGTGGCTGTCCGCCCCTACCGTTACCCCCAGCTGCAGAAGGACGAGCTGGAACGCCAGGTCGCGATCATGCTGGCCGCGGGCATCATCCGCATCTCCACGTCTCCCTTCTCGGCGCCGATGCTCCTGGTCCGCAAGTCGGACGGCACTTGGCGTTTCTGTATCGACTACCACGCCCTCAACACTCTGACGCTGAAGGACAAGTTCCCCATTCCGGTGGTCGATGAGCTCCATGGTGCGCGCTTCTTCACGAAGCTCGACCTTCGGTCGGGCTATCACCAGGTGCGCATGCACCCGGACGACATCGCCAAGACGGCATTCCGCACTCATCACGGCCACTTCGAGTTTGTGGTGATGCCCTTCGGCCTCACCAATGCGCCGGCAACCTTCCAGGCCTTGATGAACGATGTCCTCCGGCCCTACTTGCGGCGGTTCGTGCTCGTCTTCTTCGACGACATCCTCATCTACAGCACGACATGGGCCGAGCACCTACAGCACATCGCCATCGTCTTCAACGAGCTTCGCGCGCACAGGCTTCATCTTAAGCGCTCGAAGTGCTCGTTCGGGACGTCTTCGGTCGCCTACCTCGGTCACGTTATCTCCGCCGAGGGGGTCGCGATGGATGCGGATAAGGTGGCTGCCGTCGCCGCCTGGCCGCTGCCCCACTCGCCGCGCACCCTGCGCGGATTCCTGGGTCTCGCGGGGTACTACCGGAAGTTCATCCGGGATTATGGCCTCGTCGCCGTGCCGCTCACACGCCTCCTTCGCCGCGACGCCTTCACTTGAGATGACGAGGCCACGGCGGCGTTCGCGGCCCTGAAAGGGGTGCTCACGACGGGACCCGTGCTGCAGATGTCGGACTTCACCCGGCCCTTCATCGTCGACTGTGACGCGTCGGGGACGGGTTTCGGCGCCGTCCTTCACCAGGGCGACGGACCACTCGCCTACTTCAGCAGGCCCTTCGCCACGCGCCACCTCAAGCTCGCTGCTTATGAGCAGGAGCTCATTGGGCTGGTCCAGGCGGTACGCCACTGGCGACCGTATCTCTGGGGGCGCTCGTTTCGGATTCGCACGGACCACTACAGCCTGAAGTTCTTGTTGGACCAGCGGCTGTCGACAGTGCCTCAGCATCAGTGGCTCAGCAAGCTGTTCGGTTTCGACTTCATGGTCGAGTACCGTCCGGGTCGGCTGAACACGGTGGCTGATGCCCTTTCCCGCCGCGACGCCGACCAGGAGACCACTGAGGAGGGGGCCACGGGCACGATGCTCTGCATCCGCTCGGGGCCATCGTTCGCGTTCTTCGACGACATCCGTCGGGCCACGGCGGAGGCGCCTGACGCCCAGCTCCTGCGGCAGCGCCTGGAGGCTGGGGACTTGGACGAGCCGTGGCGCTTGTCGGACGGCTTGCTTCTGCATGGCCGACGGATCTTCGTGCCGGATCACGACGACTTACGGCACCAGGCGCTCTTGGTGGCGCACTCGGCGGGTCACGAGGGGGTCCAAAAGACCCTCCATCGCCTCCGCGCCGACTTCTACATCCCCGGCGACCATGCACTGGTCCGGGATTGGGTGCGCACATGCGAGACGTGTCAACGCAACAAGACGGAGACCCTCCGTCCGGCTGGGATGCTGCAGACGCTCGAGGTGCCGTCGCAGGTGTGGGCGGACATCTCCATGGACTTCATCGAGGGCCTCCCCAAAGTGGGCGGCAAGTCCGTCATCCTCACGGTGGTTGACCGCTTCTCCAAGTACGCACACTTCATCGCGCTCGGCCACCCCTACACCTCCGCGTCCGTCGCCCGCGCCTTCTTTGAGGGCATCGTCCGTCTCCATGGATTCCCGGCTTCGATCGTCAGTGATCGTGATCCGGTGTTCACGGGACACGTCTGGCGTGACCTCTTCCGGATGGCGGGGGTGAAGCTTCGTTTCAGTACGGCCTTCCACCCGCAGACGGATGGCCAGTCGGAGGTGGTTAACAAGGTGATTGCCATGTATTTGCGGTGTGTTACAGGTGATCGACCGCGCGCGTGGGTGGATTGGCTTGCATGGGCGGAGTACTGCTGCAACACCTCCTACCACTCCGCCCTGCGCGCCACGCCATTCGAGGTGGTCTACGGGCGTCCGCCGCCGCCTATCCTACCAGTGGATCCGGCGATGGCGCGGACTGAGGCGGCTGGCGAGCTTCTCCGCAACCGCGATGAGATACTTGCCGAGGTGCGGCAGCGTCTCCTGCAGGCCCAGCAGCTGGCCAAACACTACTATGACGGACACCATCGCGAGTTGGAGTTCGCGGTGGGTGATTGGGTGTGGCTTCGCCTTCTTCACCGCTCCACGCAGTCCCTGGACCCACGTGCCAAGCGCAAGTTGGGGCCGCACTATGCTGGTCCCTTTGTCGTCTTGGAGCGTGTGGGGTCCTTGGCCTACCGCCTTCAGCTGCCGGCGGGGGCCCGCATTCACGACGTATTTCACGTGGGGCTGCTGAAGCCGTACCGTGGCGACCCTCCTGCGACCACTCCAGCTTTGCCACCGGCCGCAGATGGGCGTCTTCTGCCCAGCCCGGTGAAGGCTTTGCGGGCGCAGCTTCGCCGCGGAGAGTGGTACCTGTTGATCCAATGGGAAGGCCTTCCAGCTGAGGAGGCGACCTGGGAGCAGCGTGAGGAGTTCCGGCAGCATTACCCCGACTTCCAGCTCGAGGACGAGCTGTTTGCGCAGGCGGGGAGAGATGTTATGACCGGTTTGGCCTACTCCAGGCGTAGGCCCATTAGACAGGCATAAGTAGGGGCTTAGCCCAACAGTTATCGTATTTTCATTATATAAAGGAGTTGTAATCAGACTATGAGAATTAAGCAGCAATAATTATCATATTATTGCCGGCTCCCAGAGGAGCCGGACCTCTAAACCCTAGCCGCCGTCTCCTGCACCGCCGCCTCCTTCGTCCTCGCGACGGCGCCCAGCCGCCGGCCTCTCCGCTCTTGCGCACGCCCAACTCCCTCCTTTCCCTACACCTACGCCCTCGACACGGTAGAACCCTAGCTCCTACCATCACCTCAAACAATAATGTGCACTTCATACATCGCCCTCCTGTGATGAGGGCTGTGCTGGTATATGGACAGTAAACTCTTCTTGATGCTGAATAAAAGACAGCTGGAGTATTTCCTCGTACTTGAGATTATTTCCTTCTCCACTTTCTACCCTTATTTCTGCAATTCTGATATTATCCCTAGCAGGCTAGTACCATGTTGTCTTTTGTTCAGGAACTTATTTGGTGACCGGAGGACATCTAAATAGCGGTGGGTGTATGTCAAATTGGTTGTACTTCAGGAGGGTTGTAGACATTTCATCAGTATACCATGTGCTGCAAATTGAGCTCTGGTATGCAATATGTATGAATAACTAGAGTTTGTTGTACCGTCAGGAGCTAACCGGTTACTGCTGCTTCCTGGTTTTCTCTCACTGAAGAAGCTTGTTGGCTTACTAAGCCGGATTATGTTGGACGTCCATATAAAAATGATGCAATCACAGCGCCTCCTTCTGCAGTTCCTCTTACATGATGTTGCTGTATAGGCATCATATAACAGACAAGAACTTGCTGTTGTTTCCGCTGAAAGCTGACTTGTTCCGGGCAAGTTGAACAGTCGGATTTTTGGGCTAGGCTGAAACAGACATTGTTGATGCTGAGGTGAATGGAGGACTGACTTTGATCAGTTGGTATGATAGGATTGTATTGTATCGGGGTGCTTCCGCAGTGAAATAAATCCAGTTGAAGAACCAAGGGTTCTCATGTTATGAAATAAACGGTTTAGTGATCGGCAAGCTTATGAGGGAATATATGAACAAGGAGGGAATGGCGGGTATCAATCAAATCAGTTCTTTGTGCTACAAACTGAGCTCCAATGTGAAGAAGTAGAGTTTCAAGTAGCGACAGGAGCTAACTGGTTTGCCGTCAGTTCCTTTAGTTCTCAGTGAAGTTGCTCTTTGATTCGATAAACTGGAGTAATATATGCCCCAATAGAAATTGGGGTTGCATAAAAACTGAGGCCATCAAATGGATCCTCCAACAATTTCCTTTCCACGATGCTTTTTTTTAATGTTAATTTAGAGGCATCGAAGAATTTTTCAGGTTAAGCTGGAGCCGCCATAGTTGGTTCTGACCGTCTGACGTGCACTGAGGACTGTTCTTTACCTTCTTGCTCAAGTGGTTTTCTGTCTTAATAATATAAGAAAGAGACAATCTTTCGTGTTCTTGAAAAAGAAATGGACACGTCTAGCGGGCGTCTGCGCACCGTTGGTGCAGCCGAGTGGAATCTCGAAGGGTAAGAAGAAGCTGAGAGGAGAGGGAAGAGAGCACCGCACGCCCACCGGAGAGGAGAGAAAGGCGGCTGCTGCACCATCGCCACCACCTCCATTCCCCCACCGTCAGCACCGGCCTAACACGAATTGGCGTCGCTTTGTCCAAATCGCGGCTTCCGCTGCTCCTGATGCCACTCTGGCATACCTTTCTTCCCCAACGCCCGTGGCACCAGTGAACCACCACTGCAAACCGACCCCGACCAACCTTAAGGCAGGTGGAAGCGAAGAGGGAGACACGGCACAAAGGGAGGTCGTGCGGTCAATAGAGGTTCCGTCCAATTCGTCTCCTGAACAATCAAGTTTTGAGGAGGGAAATTGGTCGGCTTACTGTGTGTGCTTGATGCATAATCATCGGCAGAATAATTGCTCGTAAACGAAACATGCCATCAAATAGGACGGCCTCATATGCATTGTTCCTTGTAAACATTATGTCGACTCCCAGCCAGCTATGCAATTGATGTAGTGTAATGGACGATTTCATGACCATGCCACACCTCAAGATTAGAAGAAAAAACTAACAACATATAGATCATACAAATGCATCTGAATAGAAGGAATGGAAAAAATAGCACAGCATACCTATTCGAGCTTCAAACCACAGGAATTCATCAGACATAATGCAAGCAGCATAAGTAATAATTTATTAAAAGTTGAGAACGGACACACAGGACGCAACAGACCATACAGAATGTTTTGAACTGACTCAACACATAACCAACAAACGACGCAAGGGTTCAAACACAAACGTGGACAACCAACCTGACACTCGAAACGCTATCAAAAGAGACTTCAAACTTGGTAAAGGAAAACATCTAACAGGAACCTCTCACTCCTCGTCAGACTCGGCGCTCTGGAGCCACTCCACAACAGGCTTGGCCTTCTCCACGACCTGGGAGTTCTTGCCAGCAGAAACAGCTTCAGTGTACCACAGCACAATGGTGTCTTCCTCGAGGACGTCGCCATCATAGAGGGCCTTCAGGACGACAGGCAGCTCCTTCAGGGCCTCAGCACTGCACTTGCCACAGAAGGCCTCGATAGCCTGGAGCAGCAGCATCTGGGCGCCTTCATCAGGCACAGCTGCAGCAAGGTACTTCTTGTTCTTCAAGACTTGCTTCGCGAACCCCTTGCCGGCACCATGGAAGAGCGCCTCAAAGAGAGCAGCCATCACGTCCTTGGGGGGTAGGGTTGAAGAGGACAGCACGGCCTTGAGCTGAGCTGGTGTGGCAGCATTGCCCATGCTAGACTTGATCTCTGCAACAAGTTCATCGTAAGGAGTGGTTTTGGCCACCACGGCGTGGTTGCCGTTGGGTTTATCTTCAGTCTTTGCTGTCCCATTGGAGCCGCCCTCCTCCTTGTGCAGGGCCTGTTTCTTCTCCGTCTCTTCAGTGGCAAGCATAACCATCTCAGCAGTTGCTGCACTCAGCTGCTCCTGCATGCGCTTTCTCGCAGCCTCTGCCGAGGTGTCAGTCTGCCACTCCACATCGTCATCATCATCCTCATCATCAGCAGCAACAATGAAGTCAGCATCATGGTTGTGAGTTGGTGAGGTTGCATGCTCTTCATCAGAGCCCCCACCAGCACCCTTCTTCTTTGTAGAAACACCTTTTGCAGTAGCCTCCTTGGACGAACCACCTTTCTTCTTCGCATCCTTTTTGAGTTTCTTCATCTCCTCATCAGCAGCCTCGCCTTCCTTCAGCCGCTCCTTCTCAGCTCTTCGCATAGCTTTCTTGTCTTTGCCTCCCTTTTTCGCTTCTGGTGGGTTCTTCAGGATAAATGTTGTGAGCTTGTCCCTCATGTCAACATCCGAGAGGAAGCCACAGGCAGCACACTTAAGAGTTATCATCTCTTTCTTGGAGATGAGGACCTCAGTCTCAGGGTTGCCACAACCATAACACTGGACATACTTCTTGATGAAGTTCTCAAGAAGACCAGCCAGCTTTGAAGTGTCATGAGCACCATTAACCAAGGAGATTCCTGTCTTCTCATCAAATTTTGATTGTGCCCCAAGCTCACATCCAAAGTACTTGGTTGTGTATGAAGCAGGCCTGGCAAGTGCTTTTGCAATATCAACCATGTTCACGATATTTGTCTTGATGCCATTACCACGGCCTTCTATTTTGGTCAACATTCTGGGCATCTTGTACCTGTAGAAGGCATCATCCTTGTTGGAAGCACCAATGTTTTGGAGCGCCATTTTGACTCAAGCTTTCTGCAGCAGATGCTCTCAGATGTGGCAAATTTCAGAAGCAAGAGTAGCTGCAGTTCCTTCAAGAAAACTGAGCTGACTTTGAGCACAGGCAGTTGCAAGCGAGCTTTCAGAACAAGAGAACCTAGTAGTCTCTTGATGCATGCAGGGGAGCACAAACTTATGCCTTTTTCTCGTTGTACGAGAATACTCTCCCAGCAATCCAACTGATCCCAAATAAACCGTTGTACGTTCAGACATAAAAGAAGCTTGACCTTCCAAGACCTCCACTTTGTCAGATTGCAGCAAAACAGATGCTGCTGCCTGGATTAAAGTCAAAGATCAAACATTAGTGATACTTCGTGCAAGGTGATATTACAATAAACTAACTGAATAAAGGGAAGGAGGCTACAGCATTACAGTATTAATTCATATATCATAATTATCAGCAGCCAAATAAACATAGCGAGTGAATGAAACACACAACCATCTGCAGCTACGTAAACATTCTAGAAGCACATGCTGAGCCAAATTGTCCCAAGAAGATTAAATAATTATGCTAATTATCTATCAAGTATCAAGAAACCAAAATAGAAACTGATGAAGAAAGTACAAACTATTTTCGGACAGAAAAATATAAATACTAATCTAGTATACAAAGTTACAAACAACTAGGCACATGACATGATCTTTATGTACATAGACAAATGACTAAACAAAAAGCACCCACATCATTACATCCAATTTAAATTGAATTACCAAGATATCAATACACATGTTGAATAATGTTCAGGACAATCAAATGAACTAGTTGGCTTGACGTCTAAGCTGAGACAGAAAATAAATGGATAAACCAAAAGCATCCCCATCTTTACAGCCAATCTATAATGCAGTACGAAGACAGCAATACTCGTGTTTGTTTGATTGACAACTAAGCTCGCCAACAAAGTACCATATGACTAGGAGAATCTCTACCGAGTGCAGACACAACAGGTGTACTAACTCTCAGAAATACAAATAAAACATCCGTGCACAAGATATTTATCTACTATCGCCTCACGCAATTACTTAAAACGGGCACCACCGAATCAAGCTCAGATGCCAGAACTACAATCCAACGAGATCAAATCACGAAACATCACAAACCTAAGCAGAGGCAGTCTAAATTCAACCGATAAAGTACTACGATTGTTGGTCCAACCCGACACAACACCAAGTCAACAACACCATCGAATCCTAATCGAGAACCGAACCCTAATTAATGGCTAGCAGGCAATCACCCAAACCCTAGTTCACGCCGCGTCCACCAACAACCAGCGGCAATCTAGCTAAAACCAAATCGACGCCCATGAGCGCGAGCGCATCCAGATCGGATCTTCCTACCAACAACGCGAGTTCTGAGCAAATTAACTGAATCGACGAACCGCGACTACATCAAATAAACCAGGGGACGGGCGGAGCAGGAGGGACGGGAGCTCTCACCTCCGGTGGGGTATTCGGCGGAATCGAATCGGGCGCCGAGAGACTGCGGGCGATCGGGCGGCGGCGGCGAGGCGACGGAGTGGTTGGGGGAGGAAGGTGAGGCGGGCGGGTTTTATAGGCAGAGGCCAGAAGAAGTAAAGGAGCGTCCTAGGGCTGCCGTCCCCGGCTCGCCTTCTCCCACCGCTTAATTATTTTATTTATTTATTTTCTGCATCGTGTCATGCTCTGGCATTTCGTCCGGTTCCGGAACGGCTTTCCGCGTACACAGAAAATAGGATAATAACTGAAAGGAAAAGTATCCGGCACGAAACGACCCAAGGAAATTCGTCAAAATTCCTGTGGACGCAGTGCTGCGTAGAAATTTCTTCTTTTTATGTCTGTTTGGTTAAATCACATTTCCGTCCGGATTTCGGCCAATTCCTGGTGGAATGAAATTTAATGATTTCCTTAACTTCTACTCCCTCTGTTCCATAATATAAGATGTTTTAGGCCTTTTCTACATTCGTATTTTTACCACATGTATCTAGACATATTTTAGTGTATGTGGTCACCCACTTTCCATTCTTTTAGTCCGAATCTAGACAACATGTGAAACATCTAAAATATCTTATATTGTGGAACGGAGGGAGTACTTAAACAACGAAATTGCATTTGGGGGAAAACAAATTTATTATCAAATCTTGATCCATAGTGCTAATTGAAAAATGCATCTTTCACAAACAAACAATTTTCCTACTAATTCAAATGAATTTACATGAAAAAGGAGACTACAAGTACTGAAAAGGAACAAAACATTTTACACAGAGGAGACCGAGACCTAAAGCGGACGACGGTGAGGGAATGGCGGTGTAGCTCGCTGCGGCGTCCTGCGTTGCTCCATGAAGCGTCCAGCGGCGTTGCTACAAAGAGCTGACGGTGTTGCTTCCATGGCATGGCACGGCGGCGGCGGCGGCACACGTTGCTCCGTGCGGCGGACGGAATTGCCTTCAAAGATTTTAGAGGCAAAAAAAAAGGTGCAGTTTTTATCCGGTGGGGAAAGGTATTTTTTTTTGGCACTTTTCAATAGTGACTCCAAAAGTGAGCTTTTGAGGCAAACTTCAAAAGGGCCTCAAATAGTATACTTTTTGAGACACTTTTGAATGTCTTCAAAAGTATATTTTGGAAGGCACTTTGGATTGGCTCAAAAAGTATACTATTGAGGCAAGTAAAGTACACATATGAGTCATTTTTTAAAACTGACTCTAAAGGTCACTTCTAGATTCACACTAATATGCATCACAGTCATAACAGTAAATCACATCACTTTATTTTTTTTCGAGATTGCATCACAGTATTATTCAGCATTCAAGTACATCAAAACTGTAAAACAACACAATATTACGAGTGACCAAGCATTAACTGACCAGAAGTGTCCCAGATCCGTCTTGCCGACCGCTCAATCCAAGATCCTAGCCTCCCTTGATCACAGGCTGATAAGAAGCTTCCTAAGATGAGGGTAGGCTCTGCCTCCAGGCCGCACCTAGCCTCTGTCTCAGTCGCCATGGTGATGCTAGCGAATGATGTAACACCTGAAGATGGAGGGCAAGAAGCCAATAATGGTCATGAAGCCAATGAAGCAGGTACTAAGAAGAAAGAAAAACTAGTCAAAGCATTACAGTTCGAACATTGCATTGGCAAAATCCTAACATGTGAACACTTGAACTTGCATCCCGAACAGGAAAAAGACCAACCAACTTAACAATAGAGATATAATTAAGGGGTTTATGGTTGTTTAATGAGATAATTAGCAATTATCAAAGCAGTTAGATGCAGTATGTCATAGATGTGTACAAAGAGCCAGCAAAGACCAATGCCATATGTATTGATGATATTGGAAGACTGACTGAAGATTACCATAATAGCAGTGAAGTATTACAATTACAGACCTAAGCCTCAGGGCTCGATTACAATGGAAAAGCCTGCACTACATGGAGGGGTGGGAGCATCTCTCCCACTCTCTCCATTCACAATTACCCTGCATGCTATATTTAGTCAAATTCAAACTTTGTAAAATTTGGTCAAATATATCTAAAAACATATCATCACGAACAATATAAATTTAATATCATTAAAATTATCATATAATATATTTTTGTATTACATAAACGTGGTCAAACTTTGAAAAAATACAAACCTCGGGGTAAATAAAATCATTGTGAGCATGAACACAATGGTGCCTCGACACCCTGCGGTAACATCATCTTTACCGTGTTAGGCTTATAGGATCAAGTACTAGCACCTTCCAAAAAAGAGTATGCAAGTATGCAACCATGCAGGTCACAATGCCGTTCATTTCTTTGAAAATGTAAAATTTTGCTGTGCCTATTCTCTAAACAGGCATCATCGGGGGGCCATAGCTTAAGTACTAGACGGGGGCCGACGCGGTGATATCGTTCATCGGCATGTTCGAGGCCCAGATGAGCAACGACACGTTCCAGCTCCTCGGAATGGCGGACCTCGGCCTCCTCCCGTCCCTCTTCGCTCGCTGTGCCGCCCGTACCGGTACCCCGTGGGTTGCCATTGTTGCGTCGACGGCCGTCACGACTGCTGTCTCCTTCCTCGGGTTCGACGACGTTGTTGCCACCGCCAACTTCCTCTACAGCCTCGGCACTCTGCTCGAGTTTGCCTCCTTCCTCTAGCTCCGCGCCAAGCACCCGGAGCTGAAGCGCCCCTACCGTTGTGCCGCTTCCTCTGCCGGCGCTTGTGGCCATGTGTACCGTGCGGTCGGCGTTCCTGGCCTAAGTGTGCGTTGTGGCTGGGTGGAGGGTGTTCGCCGTCGCCGCGGGGCTCACGGCGCTCGGCGTCGGGTGGCACGGCATCATGAGCGTGTGCAGGGCCAAGAAGTTGCTCAGGTTCGACAACGCTGTTGCTGCCGTCCATCGAGAGGACGCTGGAGACACAGTTTGAAAACCGAGAGCATATGCTCGCGGGTGCTAAAACTTCATCCCCAGCAAGATGGCCCAAGTAAAATTGATGGAGATACCATAGAGCTGATCCTATTGAGATTTTCTTCTAGTTTTATCTTTGGGAGCATCTCTCCCATTCTCTCCGTTCACAATTACCCTGCATGCTAGATTTAGTCAAATTCAAACTTTGTAAAATTTGGTCAAATATATCGAAAAACATATCATCACAAACAATATAAATTTAATATCATTAAAATTGTCATATAATATATTTTTGTATTACATAAACGTGGTCAAAATTTGAAAAAATACAAACCTCGGGGTAAATAAAAGCATTGTGAGCATGAACAAAATGGTGCCTTGACACCCTGCGGTAACATCATCTTTACCGTGTTAGGCTTATAGGATCAAGTACTAGCACCTGCCAAAAAAAAAAAGAGTATGCAAGTATGCAGCCATGCAGGTCACAATGCAGTTCGTTTCTCTGAAAATGTAAAATTTTGTTGTGCCTATTCTCTAAACAGGCATCATCGGAGGGCCATGGCTTAAGTACTGGACGGGGGCGGCGCGGTGATATCCTCCATCGGCATGTTCGAGGCCCAGATGGTGGACCTCGGCCTCCTCCCGTCCCTCTTCGCTCGCCGTGCCGTCCGTACCGGTACCCCGTGGGTTGCCATTGGTGCGTCGACGGCCGTCACGATTGTTGTCTCCTTCCTCGGGTTCGACGACGTTGTTGCCACCGCCAACTTCCTCTACAGCTTCGGCACTCTGCTCGAGTTTGCCTCCTTCCTCTAGCTCCGCGCCAAGCACCCGGAGCTGAAGCGCCCCTACCGCGTGCCGCTTCCTCTGCCGGCGCTTGTGGCCATGTGTACCGTGCGGTCGGCGTTCCTGGCCTAAGTGTGCGTCGTGGCCGGGTGGAGGGTGTTCCCCGTCGCCGCGGGGCTCACGGCGATCGGCGTCGGGTGGCTCGGCGTCATGAGCGTGTGCAGGGCCAAGAAGTTGCTCAGGTTCGACAACGCTGTTGCTGCCGTCCATCGAGAGGACGCTGGAGACACAGTTTGAAGTTGATCCGGCCGGGAAGAGAAATTATCGATTTGGTTCAGAAGCGGCATGCATGTCCTCTCGTGTAGCTGTTGCACTGAAATGTCATCTGTTTTTCGACAGCTGAACTAGAACTTTTGGTGAGTACTGCTTCTAATTGCGTGACCTGGATTTGGAGCTACCAAAACAATTTGGAGTATTGATGAAGCTGTACATATATATAGTTGTATACTGGCCTGAGTGATGTACGACACTTTCATATTCAAAACATGCATATCAGGGTAAACGTATCGTGTCGTCGAGATCGCATTCAGATTCTTCTTACCAATTACGCAATGCAAATCAAATAACACAAACGGTGAGATAATGCTCCATAAGTCCATATATATATATACGATTCGTAATGTGAAACCTGACAACATCTACAAGACGAAGAAAGTATTCCTCTAATAGCAAATCCAAACTGGCACTCGGGTAATATCGGGAGACGCGAGAAGAAGGGCAAGAACAATGGCGGACAGAAGAGCCGAGGCAGCCAAAGACGCGACGTGGCGGCACCCGCTGCCGTAAGGCTCGAGCGTGCTGCTCGGGCCGAAGCTCCCGCTCCCCGGTGGGCCGAAGGCAGACGGTGGACCGAAACCAGACGGTGGGCCGAATCCGGTAGCGGGCGGGCCGAAGGCGGACGGAGGGCTGGAGCCGAACGGAGGCGTTGTGCCGGCCCCGGGCGGCCCTAAGTCGGACGGAGGGCTGGAGCCGAACGGCGGAGTGAGACCTGATGGTGACGGAGGGGCGAGGCTCGTCGGAGGGCTGGCGGCCGGAACGCTGGAGTTGGAGCCTCCTCCTGCTGTCGTACTGCAAGCAGCCATGAAATTGGTATTCATGTCAGATACTTATATGAAATGATTTTGGAACCGATATATGAAGTTGGAGCCGCGCACGCACAGATGTGCTGAGTATTTCAAGTATGGCGCGCTCACCTTCCTGCGAATACGCACGATCCCGAGCCTGAAAATGAGTAATTAAGCCATACACGATTAATTAGAAGCTCATAGACTGCAGGGACCTATGATCGATGATACGAAATCGGAATTAATGCTTCTGGTCAAGCAAGTGCTTACTTGGATCAGTGGCTGTAGTGGTGGCAATGCCATTGAAGGAGCAGGTGGCGCCGGTGCTCGCGCTCTTCTGGTAGTAGTCATTGAAGGCGTAGGAAGCCAGCGCCGCCAGGTCGTCCTGCTTGTAGCAAGCACCGCCGGGCTGTATCGGGGAGCAGTCGACCGTGCTCTGCCCGCACGCCCAGCTGAGCCCCGCCTGCAGCGCCTTCGGGTCCGCGTTCTGGAGCGCCACGCAGAACGTCCCCGTCGCAAGCGACCGCCTCGCGCCGCCGCCAACGCGCGCGTGCTTTGTCTGCTTAGACTGCACGATCTTGGCCAAGTCCGACGGGAGGACCGTGCTTTCTCCTGTCCATCATGAAACGCACAAGTCCGACGGGAAAGTTATTATTAGTTCAGTTGTGAACATGTAGCAGTGATTGTGTAAGTTGATTACAGTCAGTGTAGGAGACAGTTAAGTAGTGCACTGAAAGAGGAGCTAGCACACGGTGGGTATCACATACCTGACGCGCTCCAGAGAAGAACGGCGAGCAGAAACACGCATACCCGCCATCTTTCGCGCAACATTCGATGTCTGACGACGATGCGAGCACCTCCTAGCTAGAACTGCAAACAGCAGATTTCAGATCAGCTATATATATATAGATAGAAACAATAAAATTTTGTAGTTCGACGGCGCAGAAACTGAATTTTCCATATGAGTTTCTGCTAAATTCCACACTTTCGAAGCTAAGGAAAGGCCCTGCGAAGAAGAGAGAAATGAATTATTCTGGTTCACACGTTGGAACATTATTTTTTTCCCACGAACATGGCGGCTGCAGCATTATTTGGGAGACATCACGGAGCTTCCAGATCGAGCGGTAGGTATCGTCACCAACAACACTATCCTACAACAGGATACGGAACCCGGAAAGAGGGAAACAATTCAGATGATTGTGACGAGAAGACAGAGTGGAACACTGTTTTTTGAGTCCAACTGATCAACCGATTCAGCGCATTAAGGCAAGTGTCAACGTCTGATAGGGTCACCATTACATGGTCCAGGGACCTACCGGTTTATTGTATCTATTTTGGTGGGTAAACTAACACACCTTGTTAAGTACTTACTTAACACTGTCATCATAAGTTCATAACAAGTACTATATACTACTCCATGCGTTTGAGTAACTACTTTGGCTATAGCGACTGAAATGGATTCTCTGGTCCTAATTGGCAACAACTTCACATGCAAATCTGCAGGTGATTGGTGCATGTATCCTGCGGTTTGCTTGTCCCAGCTGAGATACGCTCCATGGAACAAATACACCGATTTTAGCTGATGAGGTAAATATCTACCTGTTCTGGCAAGATCACCAGACTGGAACAGAATCACGCATACCTCAAAACAACGAAAGATTATCCTGCAGAAAGATGCACCGAAAGGAGAAACGCACAGCTTTTCCTCTATATATACGAGGGGGGAAATTAAAGGAGATCACAGGACTAGAGAATTTAAGAAGCGAAAGTTGAGATAGCAGAGGAAGCTAGCTAGTATCATCAATGGAAGAACCCGAGCTTGCTGACGACGGCGGCCATACCTCAATCGAGCAGAGCCTCTCCAGTTGTCCGGCCGGCCCCAGGAACGATGGATCCCGAGTTTGCTTCTCGTTGACGGAAAAGCTTCTGTATCGAAACGGGAAACTTGATGCTTTTTAAACTAGAAGCTAGACACCCTCGTGTTCTTGAACCCTCTGTTTCTTGGGGCGAGGCGAGCAGAGGAGCCCTTGTGCAGGATGAGATGTATCTCCATGTGAGCGCAAGCGCAAGGCCATTATTTATACGCGCACTAGGTGAGCGACGAACGGCGATCTATACGAGCACCTGATTTTGATTGGTGCGGCTGGCGGCTTTGTTTGCCGACTTGTGTGCGCGTAGCGTACAGGAGTTGCTGGTGAAAAGAAGAGATTTGCCTGTGTCTGAGTGTGTATGCTCTCCGCGCAGTCATTTTGTCGTCGAAACGTGTATGATTTGCACGCGGACACGGGCGCCTGTCGTTCTGTGATGTGTTCCTTTTTCTTGTCTTGGACTGCCGTGTTCCTTTTACTTGCTACTCTTGCTCTCTCTCTAACAAAATGAAAATCTATTTTCATATGCTTTGTCATGACATGAAAGAACGAATTTGCTGATAGGAATATAGTATCAAGTGTGTCACACATAGGCACAACTTCAGTGGTTGTATTAGCCAGTGCGTGTCCCCGCATTAAAGATAGGATTTGCTAATAATTCAGTTGTTGCGTTAGCCAGTGCCTCTTGTATTCAGTTTCAGTATAGAGTGTGACACGTACAGTAGCATGTTCTGTGGCACACCATGAGGTTAGATTAGGTCTTCCTCCTCCCACGCTGCCGCTGCTGCCGCTCGCATCCACCCCCGCCCCTCTCCTCCCTCCCCTTCACCTCCACCCCTTCCCACCCGGGCCGCCGCCGCCCCCAGCTGCCCCTACCCCTCCATCTCCAAGCCCTCCTCCCAAGTCGCCTCGCCCGGGGCGGCTCCGGAGGTCTCCTCTCCCGATCGGGCTCCTCAAGGTATTCTCCCTAGGGCCGATGTCGCCTCCCTCGCCGGCAGTGGCGGCCACACCCACTCTGTCAAAAGATGGGGGTGACGGTCGGCGCGCCCTGATGGAGCTGCTCCTCACGGCTCATCGTCGCCGCTTCGTGTGTGCTCTGTTTGTGCAGCGTCAGTGGGGCCTTTGCGGGCCGAATAAAGGATCTCGGCACGGCACACGGCAGTGCTGGTGAGTGGCAATAGCGATGGTATTATCAGCCATGACGACTACGGCGATTCGAGTCTGCTAGTACAATAGTCTGTGAGGTAATGAACCTCTTGATGTGCGGATATGGTCGTCGGGAGCTCCTAAGCAATGTCGATGATATTTCCGTGATTGTCAAAGGAGGGAACACCGGATGGACGGTAGATGCCAGAGGATCTCGGATGGTATGTACCTTTCACATACGGTACTGGCAGTTGTCGGCGCTCGCCAACACATTCACTTAGTCATGATTATCAGTTGTGTGGCAAGGTTACATCAGGACCATGATTGTGATGTGCGCGTGTGTCTCTCCGGTGCGTGCATGCCATTGATGGGGTCTCTAGGACTCATGGTGTTTTGTGTGTACATGGAGAACTAGTTGGACAGTCAATTCTTCACACCATCATGCTCCATGCTAAAGGCGTGGCTTTTGGTCTGACTTGAGAATGTCAAGGAAATGAAGGTAATGATAGTTTGGCAAGTGGAGGAGACAACATAGGGATGCTGATACAAGGTGGTGCTCTATGAGTACAAGGTCTTTAGCTCTAAGGTGAAAACCCGTGGTATGTTTACCTGGCAATGGAGTTTGGTTAGTCATTGTTACCTTATTGAAGGCATTACATGGAGTTTCGAAGACCTACTTTCCAGGGTGAAAAATCTAGGATCTGGTCTTTTTGTCTAGATCCGGTGATGATTCCTTGCTGAAGGCGTTGCTTATGGAGAACCTTTCTCATAGTCATGTGATGTCTAGTGCAGTGGCTGTTCTCGTTGCTGTTGCGTCAGTTTTTTTATTTCTTTTTCTTTTTTGGCTGTATGCATCCTCGATGTCTCGATTGCTCCTGGCATTGAGTTGTTGCAGAGGTTGGATGTATTTTGATATCACTTTGATATTACTATATTATCCCTTATCGAAAAAGGTCCTAAATATGGCAATCCTCATCTATAATGCAGTTGGCCTAGTCTGCATCCGAAAACCCACCTAGGAGAGTATAAAAGGGCTTCTGAAAAGTGAGTCCAACATTAATTGCCACGTACATATCTTAAGATCCTCTTAGCCATTGTCCCATGAGATGTTGTAGGTGCATGAATAAACTGAAAGATCTTATTAACTACAAAATGTAAGCTAGGTCGTTCCAATGTCAAAAACTTTAAACACCCGCAATACTCATGTAAAGAGAGCTATCCTCTGGACCAAGAAGTTTCCCTTCAACTAAGGACAATTTATCTATAGCGTACAATGATGCAGTACAATTTGTACGGATGGTCATACCAACACAAGCAAGTATATAAACATCATATTTGTCTTGACTTAACACTAATCCATTGGACACCTTTTCCACCTCAATGCTCAAGAAGAACTGTAGATCACCAAGGACCATAAGAGCTAAAGCTTTAGTCAAAAATCATGTAGTAAAGCACTAATGGCATGATCTTAAGAGATGATGTATTTAACATAAATTAGGACAAACATAGTGATGCCTGACTTGTTATAAATGAAGAGACATATATCATCCTTGGAGGGAATAAATCTAAGAACATGAAACTTAGAGTTTAGTTTAGAATACCATGCACGAGGAGTCTGTTTCAGACAATAAAGAGACTATTCAATTCTTCATATATGGTATGGAGAACTAGGATTTTCAAACCTGGGTGGTTGTTTCATGTAAACGTCCTCTTCCAGAATGTCATGTAAAATCACATTATGGACGTCTAGTATCGTAAGCTCCACTCTCTCAAAACTGAAAGTGCTAAAAGAAGTCTGATAGTAGCTGATTCAACAGCGGGCTAAAAGTAACCTCATAATATATATCACATAATTATTTGAAACATATTGCAACCAAACTTGCTTTATACCTGACAATTGTGTCGTCTGCATTTTCTTGATGCGATATACCCATTTGTAGTTCACATTTTTTTGGAACTAGGGGGAACAAGATGCCTCGTCTTGTTCTATATGACTGCACCATATTCTTCGTCCATAGCCCTTTTCCATTTTTCATCGCCTAATGCTTCATTAATATTGTGAGGCTCTAATGTGGATGTTAGCATACCATATCAAATTGTACCATCGGTATAGTTTTTTTTGTTGCCTTATACCTTTTTAAAGATGAGAACTGGGTGCTTGCACAGGAGGCAGTACAGGAGCCGACATCGCAGAAGATTCAGGTTGGTCAGTGGACTGACCAGTGCTTCCCGGTGTGGATCCGTGGCAGATTTGCCCAATGCGGAAGATCCTTTGGACGCGCCTGTGGACACGGTGGTGCTGGCTCCAGCTGTAGAAGATCTAGGAGGCGGGTGATACGTGTCAAACGTATATATAATTTTTGATTGTTCCATGCTTGTTTTATATCATCGCTAAATGTTTCTACTACACATTATATAATTTTAGGGCATTTTTCCGGACTAACCTATAAACCAGATTCCCAGTGTCAGTTCATGTTTTTTTTTTGTTGTTTTTAAGTTTCAGAAAAGTTGTTCAGGAAACATTAGTGAAAAAATCTGCATAAATCAAAAAGTCAGTTTTTACCCGAGATGAAGACGAAGTCCAAAGGGGAGCCGAAGGGGGCCACCTGGTAGCCCAGGCGCGTTCCATGCGCGGGTCCTGGGGGTATACTTGGCCAACATACTGTTTTTTCGTGCCGGTACGTGAGCCCGCGTGCCAAGCCTATCATGGGCCTGCCCAGCACATTGCTTGACGCACCGTGCCCAGCACGTGGCTCGCCAAGGGCCATGCCTGGGCCGCAACCTGAGGCTTGCGTGTTGGCCCGACAAGTTTAAGCTTCAAAATTTCAAAAATCGGACCGACGAAGGAGGGAATTGGAGCGGGGTGACGTGACTGGCTGGCAGAGGCCGGTTAGGCCAAAGTTGGCCTGGTTTGGGGTGTTCTTAGTCTTTTTTAGGCAGAATTTCGAATTTATGGTCGTTGGAGGGGATATTTTTGTCTGAAATGTTTCAAATTTTCGCTATAAATGAGGCTGCACACTCTAATTTCCCACACATAAACATGGCTTATCCCAACCAATAGTTTTTCTGAATTTTTCAAACTTTTCTAAATTTTTCGAAGTAGTTGGGCCAATTTTTTTTTGTTTTGCACTGTTTCATGCGTGCCTCACGGGTCACGTGCCGACCCGTCAGCAGCGGTGCCGTGCTTGGGACTCATTCTCGAGCCCGCGTGCCGACACCACATGGCATCGATTCAAACGGGCCTTGATGGGTTGTGCCGTGCATGGCACGTGTAACCTAGTGCGGGGCTTGTCGCGTGTCGGAACACAGAACCGGGGATGCAGGGCAGCCCCTATTTGTTCGGTAGGATGGCGCAAGGTGCTTCATACTCGGTTCCCGGGGCGAGACACAAGCACACCAAATTTTTACCCAGTTTAAGGCCATGTTGCCGCGTAACACCCTACATCCTGCTTGTCTGAATTTATGGCGTATAAATGGTGGTGGATCTTCAACCTAGTCTACGTCTGGTGGTCGGGAGTGATCGATCCCCGGTGTTCTTGAGGAAGCGACCTTCCAAGACCCCAATCCTAAGGACTAAGACGGTGAGTATGGAGTGAAGCTACTTGGTCGGAGTCTTTCTCTACTCAGTCATCCCTCCTCATCTTAGACCATGGACCTCCTTTTATAGCATAAGGGGTTACCACATGTGGTCTGGTCGCATGCATGACACCGAAGCAGGACGTGTGTCGGGAGGTGCCGAGGTGGCGCCCAGGAGCGGTGCCAACAGGGTGCCTCGCTGTGCTCCAGGGAGCGCGCACCGCCCGTACTGAGTGGACGACACGTCCTGTCCTGTTGACTTTCCACCAGGCCCTGTCGTGTTCAGCAAGCGATATTTGCGGCTATCGGGTGCAGGGCCATTGTGCCACATCCACCGCACCTATGTTCCCGGGAAACCCCTGGGCCCGCTACGTCCTAGCGTGCTTTTCGCCTTCCCTGTTACCCGGGGACTGGCGGCAGCGGATCTTCTTTTCTGTCTTCTTTTGGCAGGCATGCACGCCCGGCGCACGGGGGTCCTCGGATCCTCCGGTGCCGGACCGTGCCGTCCCATAGCCAGGTATATAAGGCGGGCTGCACCCCTTCCCGCGTGGGCCACCTGGAGCTCCCCTCACGATGCCTTTCACCCTTGATGCATGCAAAATAAACGCATCTTTATTCATGTTTAAACCGTATCTTTGTCATTTATTTGGCAAGATATTGACTCTGTACCCGCAACTAATCACTAATGAGCAATCAATTGCAAATCTCTTTGTCATTATTTTTTCCTGCAGTTTTGGACGTGAGATCACTGAAAATCTGGACTAAAAGGAAGGCAAAGAACAAAGGAGAAAATGCCAAGTCGTGTTGCCTTCACAAAACACATAAGGACCGGCGATACGGTCGCGAGCGACCATACTAGCGACCGTACCGTGCGCCGTCGCGACCGTCAGATCAAACCGACCAAAAGTATAATTCGCGAAGGAAGGCACCCGAAAACTTAATTTCATCCGCTACCAGCATTAAAAGGAGAGGAAACAACCACCAAAAGCCACCACGCTCGCACTCACCCTCCATCACGTTGTCGCCACTCCAGTCTCTCAAGTCTACACGAAGTGCTGTCGCCATCACCCCTCCACCATAGACATAGTCATACTACTTTGTAATCTTGATCTCATCATGATTGGCGACATTGCAAGAGCTATCAATCTTTTAATGCAATTACTATTTACCACAATGTTTCCTATTGTTGATATGATCACGATATGTGAGTAATCCACTCGGGCTAAGGGCTAAGGCCTAGCCTCGTAGCTATGTGTAAATTCTTATTCATGGGAAATTAGTTTAATATCCATTATGTCATATGCGTATGTTTTTGTATCTTTGCCTCGCTCCTAGGACTTGTCAGGTACCCAAGACCTCGAAGAGTGATCAAGGTAATGGTATGATGAGAGATGCGTGGAAGGCTGACAGTGGAACTCAGTGACAACAGGAGGAGTACAACAGCTGAAGGCAAGTCTCTTTGGAATTACAATGACGTCATAGTTCTTAATGCGTTTGTCTGTTTATTCTTAAATACCAACGCAACCCAGTGAGACGGATTAGGGCTAGCAGTTGGATGAACTACTCTATGGTAACTAGTGCTCTGAGCCATAGTGACTTACGGACACATTGCCTACATATATCATATAGCATATGAATTAATTATCACTAATAGTTTACATATTTATCTTATTTATCCCATGATACTAATGCACTGCTGTAGGTGAAACCTTAAGCCCTGACCTATTTTAATCCACTGAAAACAAACCCTTTTAAGAGAACAAGTCGGTCTGGTGAAACGAGAATTAATAAAAACTCTATAAGGCTTGTTGACTAACCTCATCAAGCTCGTACTTACTGGTTCGATAAACTCTGGGTCTCATAGGGGGAAAAGCTACATACTACAATCCGAAAATCCGGACCAAATGTATCAATCATTATCTGGCGCCGTTGTCGGGAAAGTATTTCTGCTACCCTGGTATGGTTACTAGAGTCCTTTTTAGTTTTGTTAATTTTTGTTTTAGTTTATTTCTTATCTATAGTTTATTTTTTAGCATATTTGAAAACCCAAAAATATTAGTTTATATTCTGACATAATTATAAAACCTAAAAAAATTAGTATGGCAAACAAAAAACTTGGGGAGTTTGCTACTCCCAGTGATGATTATTTACTTCCACCCATCACTCAACCTGTCGTCGTTGCGGAGAATTATGAAACTAAGCCTAATCTTTTGAACTTGATTCAATAGAACCATTTTAGTGGTTCAGCTTCTGAGAATGCAGGTATGCACTAAACACTTTTACTGAATTATGTGATATGATGCTATCCTAATGCAGTTAAGCTAAGGCTATTCCCTTTTTACTAAGGGGAAAAGCAAAAGAATGGTTACTAGCATTGTCTAAAGGCACACTTACGTCTTGGGATAACTGTTGCAACATATTCATGACTAAATATTTTTCACCTGCTAAGACTATGCAACTACGCTCTGTTATTACAGGATTAAGCAGGCAGAACGCGAGCCACTAGCGCTTGCATGGGAACGTATGAAAGACTTTGTTAGGAATTGTCAAACCATGGAATGGAGGAATGGTTAATTCTTCATTTATTTTATAATGCTCTTAACCCCATGTTAAAATCTATGCTTGATACAACTGCAGGAGGATTTTTTATGGGACCAGAAATTGAAGTAGCATGGAAGCTACTCAATGATATGCAAGACAATTATGCACAGTGGCACGTAGAAAGAACAAATACGAAGAAAGTAAATGATGTCACTGAAACCAACAATGAAGAGCTTACAACAAAGATAGATGAGCTAATTTACTGTTCTTAAAGGAGGCGTGGCGAGGAGGATTCCCCGATGCAACGTGGGGCCACGCCGCTGTAGCTACCAAAGAAGGAGGTGCACGACGACGAGGAGGATGAGGACAACTGGGAGCTAAAAGCATCCCTTGAGTTGTCGAAGAACAAGGTGCAGCCGGCCATACCTGAGTGAGCGTACGCAGGGGCGGAAACAGGGGGACCAGTAGGTGCCCTGGTACCCCTAACACCATGGATTACTTCCTATTTAGCACATGAACAGTGCATTTTCTTTTGCTTTAACCGACCCCTTCAACATGCTAATTTGACTAATTCTGCCCCCACCACGCACTATGGGCCGGGAGGGGGTACGGCATCAAAACGACCCCCGACAACAACCAAAACGGCGCGGCGAAGGCGAATGATATATGCGATGGCGGCAAGGACGGTGGACACAACACGGGTCACGATGGGGCGGGTGGAAAAGGTGGCGACTACATGATCTACGACCGCTTCTATGACAACCACTACTAGTGTTTAGTTTAGAATTTGTTCAATATTTTAAATATATCCTAAATTTCAATGAAATTAACCGATTTAGTTTAATTTGTTGATTATAAATACTGTAGTAGAAAAAAATGGATATGTCCCGGGGATAGCCGATCCCAATAGAGAGGCAATGTGTGTCGGCGTTTCCAATAGCGCCCATCCGACACAGTTATCGGATCGGCTATTGTGAGTGAGATGCTCTAAGGTGCTGTGCTTTAACTTGAGTTCTCAGTGTTGTCGTAGATTGAAATCCACCAGAGGCAAATACGTACCACGGATATAAGCTAGCCGTGAGCAGCACACGAGTCGCCTAATGACCATGACTAGTGAGAAACCCGAGTTGAGTTTACGTGGACGGGTTTCCTGTGGTGATGTTAGGTACAACTTCAAACCAAAACCCCGTGAGAAATTAAGACCGCCGCAACCCCAGTTTGCTTTGGACTGGACGTGTGGTCGATCGAGTTGGGTGCAACCCCAAACCCAAACTCGCCGAGAAAAGCCTACCGCAAACCAGTTTGTCAAACCGGCCGGCCGGCGTCGTCGGCTGCTGTGGCAGGTGAACCATCCGCACATCGCCTTCCAACACCCCACGAAACATGCATGATCCCCTCTTTCTTTCTTTCTTTATTATCTGGCCGGCGGCCGAATAATCCCTATCCCTCCTTTATCCGGCGCCGAATCAAAAGGCAAAGCATGGGACTATGCCGTTGATTAATTAGCTAGCTTCTGCATGCGAATCCGAGCATACTTTTGAAGCCTGGTGACGCGAACTCGTGGATATCCTCGATCTCATCTTCAGCTCGCTGCTTTTCTGTATCGATCACATTAGCGCTAAAGTTTCTGTCTAGTTGCACCAAAAAAGGGAGGAAATTCCTTTCTGCCTTTCGGATCGGATATGCCAGCTAGCACCGTCGACAGACAGCAAGTGCTTGATGCGTCCTGGCTTTGCAGCGCTGACGCGAGTCTCACATGCATGCACTCGTTGTTCGGCTCACCCGGGTTTCGACCATTCGATGATACTCCCTCCGTTCAAAAATAAGTGTCTCAAATTTGCTCAAAAGTGGATGTATCTAGACATGTTTCATATATAGATACATCCACTTTTTGTCAAATTTGAGACACTTATTTTTTGACGGAGGGAGTACTTATTGGTCAAATTCTACCGTTATGTACGTACGGAGTAGATGTTACTGGCCAGATTTACCTACCAAGCACCAATCGCTTTGAGAACCAACCCTTGGTTGGATGGTTAGGTGGGTGGTTGTACCTCCAGCCCACCAGAGTTCAAACCCCAGGTTTGACACTGGTGTTTCTCATATTTGGCGGAATATTCTTCAGTGGGAGGCGACGTTCCCGTCGATAGCGAGGCGCCCGTGGTGACTTCGTCAATATCAAGACCTGACCCGCTGGCTCAGTATTTCGGAGGTGCTCATAGGGGTAGGGTGTGCGTGTGTGCGTTCATAGGGGTGAGTGTATGCGCGTGTATGTGAGCGCCTGTATTGTACTGTGTTTCGCAAAAAAAAAAAAAAAGCACCAATCGCTTTCGAGGTTCCACTTAATTAAAGAGAGTATAAGCATATACTGTATATAGTTTCACGTCTGCATGTGCACCCACGTATCGGACCGAGTGTGGGCTAGATTTATTTTCATTTTCTTTTGCAATCCGGCACCCACGTACCACATCGATTCTATTTTCGCTACCTATCTTTGATCTCGTGAATGAGAAAACATATACTGACTGCATTGCATCTGTATATATCAACAACCAAAGAAGAATCTTAAGAGGTAAGTGTTCTTTTTTTGTTGAGGGGAGCGTTTAGGGTTTAGGCGGGGCGGCACTGAACCTCTTTTCCCTAGATTTTCCCTCCCGTGTAGCTCCCTAGGGCGGCACTATCGCCGCCAGACACCACCTCCAGGCCACCACGCCGTCCCTGCCGCCGGCCTCTCGCCGCGGCAGCGCCCCAACTGCCAAGGCGGCTTGGAGAAGTAAGGCCCCAACGACTCGAGTTGGGCGCTAGGGCGTCCGCGCCCTGTCTTCGGAGCGCGTGATCGAGGCCGGGGCGGCGTCCTCGTGCCATGCAGGGCGTGGCCATGCTGGTCGGCGCCTGAGGACCTCCGGCGGAGCGTCAACGTGGAGGCGGCGGCGCGCGACCGTTGTGGCCGTTTTCGGTCTACACGGTTGCGATCTGGATCCTGGGCCTCGATCTGGGATTCTAGCCCCAATCCGGGCTTGAGGGCTCCAGCTAGGGAGTACTACAGGAATTCTGTCTTTGGTTGGCCACGCCGTCGAAGATCTGCAGCGACATGCTGGGTTGGCCTCTTCTCTTCTGTTGTTCCTACACGGAGATGACCTGCAGCGCGGGGGCCTGCGAGTCTTGCGAATAAAGGCGATGGTCCTAGTGTTCTTCTCACATCAAGGCTCCAATCTGCCAGATGCCTATGCCCATCCATCTGGCTGGACGGTCGTGTTTCGGAAGGCTCCGTGATACGTCCAAAACGTATCTACTTTTCCAAACACTTTTGCTGATGTTTCTCCTCTAATTTGCATGATTTGAATGGAACTAACGCGGACTAACGGTGTTTTCAGCAGAATTGTCTTGGTGTCTTATTTTTGTGCAGAAACCGAAGTTCTTGGAAAATCTGGAAAAATTCCAGAAACTATATTTTTGCAGAAGACCCACGGAGCCAGAAGGGAAGCTGCGGGAGGAGCCCACAGCTCCCAGGTGCCACCTGGCCACGGCCCAGGCTGGGCCGCACCTGGGGCCCACCTGGCCAGCTGGTGGCTCGGTCGGTGACGCCGCTTTCGCCTACTTACTTCGTTCAACCTAAAAACGCCAGAACGACCGATCGTTTTTCCAGAAAAGATACAGAGCGCCGCCGCCTTCTTGAAACCTAATTCGGGGAGTGGAAGTTCCTGTACCGACACACTGCCAGGACGGGGATTGAAGGGGAGATCGTCGCCATCGCCATCGCCAACGCCTCTCCATCGACCATCCATGTTTCCCCCATTCATGTGTGAGTAATTCCCCGCTGTAGGCTGAGGGGATGCTAGGGATTGGATGAGATTGTTCATGTAATAAGATGTCAGATTGTTAGGGCATGATGTCTAGTATCTTTGAGAGTGCTTTTCTATCGTTGTTGCAACTTGGTGTGCTTAATGCTTGACACTTAGGGCCCGAGTGCATGTTTTCAGATGAACATATTATGATAAATGTTGTTTGGGATCATATCTACAAGTTGTTTGCACCTGTTGTTGGCCGGAACCCGGGGCCCCAAAGTGACAGTTTTTGGGACAACCGGAGGGGATGGTTGTGACTTGAGGGTTACATGTATTCATTGAATGTTAATGCTTTGCTCCGGTGCTTTGTAAAAGCAGTACCTTAATTACCTTTAGGCTTATCATAAAGGCCCCGCTGACATGGGAAGGTTGGATAAAAGATGTCGTGCAAGTCTTATTGCAAGCACGCACGACTAAATACGGAGTACATGCCTATGTTTATATTAGCACCTTGATACTGTTTATTTGTTTATCTACATGTTGCCCTTAGTAATTATTTTATGAACTATCTCATCCATGCAGCGCCCGTATTTACATCCCTATGCCTATGTGTTTTAATCCTGCTGTTAGTAAGATTGATACTATTGTTGTTTTTACACTATTAATTACTGCTACTTTATTACTGATGCTATTATACTGTTGTTGCTACTGATAAATTGCACCAAGCAAGTTACTTTCCAGATGTAGCTGATCTGACAAATCAGCTGCTAAGACTTATAAATATTATTTGGCTCCCCTTGTGTCGAATCAATAAATTTGGGTTTTACTTCCCTCGAACACTGTTGCGATCTCCTATACTTGTGGGTCATCAAGACTATTTTCTGGCGCCGTTGCCGGGAGCATTGCTCCATTTATAAGTCCACTTTGGAGTTATTTTATCTGCTGCAATTTATTATTCATCATGAAGAAAAGCCAAGACCCTAAACCCACCATCATGCCTTCCAGGACGAGGCGAGGTACGGATCTCTGTACTAAGTCTACTCTCGGTTCACCTTCTGTTTTAAATCAACTTGTTACACCACCACACACTTCACATGCTACTTCTGTTGGTTCTGATACTGTGTCTGATGAATTTGATGATGCTTTTGTTGTACTTGATGAATATGGCTCTCTAGGTCCTTTTTTGGATTCTATGTCAGCTAAATCTAAAGAAATTGAATCTATTGAAGTGTCTAATGAAAATTTCACTACACCTGTTGTCTCTCCTGAGAGAGGAAATTATGGTAGTAGTTATCCCGATGATGCCTATGTTGAAATTAATGATGAATTTATTAGAGCAAGTATGGATATTGACACTTCTGATCCTGAAATACGGAAGGAACTTCTTGTAAAACATGCTATGAATTATAAAACTGCTCATGATCCCGAGTTTGCCACTTCTCCTATTAGCATTAAGGAAAAATATTATGATTTTTCTGTTGATCTGTCACTCATATCTATTGTTGAAAATAAACCTTTTTGTCGAAAATAAAATTATAATGTTATAGACACACATGAGCAAACTCACTACCTTGAGTAGGGTGTTTTCAGATGATAAGAAGAAACAAGGTTATTATATAACAAATCTTTTTCCCTTTTCATTGAAACATGAAGCTAAAAATTGGTTTAACAATCTTTGAGGAGTTAGTTAGAATATTCTTTGGAAAATATTACCCTGCTCATGTGCGACATGCTGCTTTGCTAAGAATTTTCAATTTTTGCCCGACCTTAGCACATGATACCAAAAAATGAGCTCATGGATATCTTTTATAATGGACTAACGGATGAGTCTAGACATATTTGGATAGTTGTGCTAGCTGTGTTTTCAGGAAAACGACTCCGGATGAAGCTGAAGAACTATTGGCTAAAATAAGCCGGAATCATGATGATTGGTCAATACCTGAGCCGCCACCAGCATCCCCACCAGTGCCGACTCAGACATCAAAGAAAAGCGGCATTCATGTGCTTAATTCTGAAACTATGCAGGAAGCGCAGAAATCTCTTAAGGAGAAAGGTATTAAAGCTTAATAAGTTAAAAATCTACCACCTATTGAAGAATTATGTGAGCCTACCATTCACCCTCCTTTGGTAGAGGTACACTCTCTTTATGATTTTACTGTTAGTGATATTGCTAATAGGAAGCCTCCTAATCAATGCTTAGATGAACTTGATAACTTTATTGTGAAACAAAGTAATTTCAATATGAAAGTTCAAAATCAACTGTAAGAAAATTCTTGTATTATTAAAAATTTGCATGATGTTTTAGAAAGAACTGCTAATGATGTTAGAGGCCTTGTCAACGATTTTAATATGGTTCAAACTCAACTTGAACAAATTACTAAAGTACAAAAAGATTTGCCTGCTGAAACCTCTAAAAAGGATGATAAACCAACTTGTGCTATAATAACTAGAGGTGGTACCACCACTCAGGATCCCTTGTATCCCGAGTGACATCCTAAGAGAATTGAACAAGAGTCTCAATTAGCTGAAAATAACATTGCTAGTCCTCCTAAAAAGAAAAAGAAAAAGAAGAAGCATAAAGAAGTAGGAGAGACTAATGAGTTAGAGATTGATAAAGAACCTGTCTTAGAGAATCCTAATAACATTTCTATCTCTGATGCTGAAACTGAAGATGAAAATGAACCTATTAACGATGTTGATAAAGGAAATAATAATAAAGAAGAAAGTGAGGGGGAAACTGAAAAACTCCCTAAACATAGGAAGTATAATAAGAAAGAACTTGTTGCTAAGAAGCATGGTAGTGAAAGAGAACCATGGGTGCAAAAACCTATGCCTTTCCCTAACAAGAAGTTTAAATCAAAAGAGGAGGAATACTATAATAAATTGTGTGAGTGGATGAAACCTCTCTTTTTGCAAATTCCTTTGATTGATGCTATTAAACTGCCTCCCTATTCCAAATACATGAAAGATATTGTCTCTAACAAAAGGAAAATTCATGTCCCTCAAAAAAAAAAGGAAAATTCGTAATGAGGAAATTTCCACTATGCTTGCTAATTATTCTTTTAATGGTAAGATTCCGAAAAAGCTCGGAGACCCAGGTATCCCAACTATTCCTTGCTCAATTAAGAATAATTATGTTAGAACTGCTTTATGTGATCTTGGTGTAGGAGTAAGTGTTATGCCCTTCTCTCTTTATAAGATGCTCTACTTGGAAAAATTAATATCCACTGATATTTCTTTACAAATGGCTGATAAATCAACTGATGTCCCTATTGGAATCTGTGAGGATGTTCCCGTTCAAGTGACTAATAATTGTCTTATCTTGACAGATTTTTTTGTGCTTGATATTCCTGAAGATGACAATATGTCTATTATTCTTGGGAGACCTTTTCTAAATACTACAGGGGCTGTTATTGACTTCAACAAAGGGAAGGTTACTTTTAATGTGAATGACAAAGAGCACACAGTCTATTTTCCAAAGAAGGTTGACAATGTTTATGGTCTAAATTCCATTACAAATGTTAAAACCATCAAGATTGAAGACATTGATTGTCCCATATATGATCACCACAAAGAATACCAATTCATTTTGATTGGGACAATAGCCATCAAGTTTGAGGTAACATAACTGTTTGGTGGAATTCAAAAATTTCGTGTTATATTAAATAAGCTTGAAGCAAGACTTGATCAACCTTGCTCTCAAAAATTTATTTTATAAATATGAAACTATGATTTCCATGTTACTTTTGTTCTGATGATTGTTTTTGCAACTTTTAAAAATCCATTTATGAGATTTTGAGTCATTTTATAATTCTGAAATGTCCAAAAATCAAATTTGTCAAAAATTTCTGAAAAACATTCTGTAAATTTTTATGCATAAAATGGGGCCCTGCAGCACCAGAGGCTGCCCAGGGGAACCCACCATGTGGGAAGATGCCCCCTGGCCGCGTCCCAGCCTTAGCCGCGCCTGGGTGGCGCCTGGGGCCCACCAGGCTCCCCACATGGTGAGTCTCCTCCCCATCCTTTCTCTATCCCGACATTTCACTTTGCCATTGCCCAAACTCGTGTTCTTGCTGCTCTTGCTCGAGATTTTTGATCTACTTGCTCAGACCATTATTCTTGCTGAGATTCAGATCATTGCTCTCCGGTATGTGACTCCTCCGTTTATCCAATCAAAAATTTCAATGGTGTAGTATATCTTGAGTATTTTGCTGCTGTAGGTGACTTGTTTAGTGAGCTTGCATGCTTGAGTATGTAGTTGTTAATTAGTTTTGATGCATGGTTTAGCTCTATTATGGTTTCTATAGTATTACCCATGAATTTTTCGTTCTAAAATCAAGTTTTATGAGGTTTCTTTAAAAATTTCAGAATAGGAAGATGGATTGGTATGACTATGGAACTCCTCCATTTATACCAACAAGCTTAGTGGAACCTCAAGTTATGGAGGTTGAACGTTGATGCATCTAAAATGCATACATGAACTTTGCATTGAATTACTTATATTTCAATCATATTTACATCATATAAGGATTATATCATTGTTTTCTATTGATTTTAGGAATATTTCACAGTTTTCCTATTTTTCTGGAATTAACCCTGCACAGGCAGAAAACCCTATTTTCTATATTTTTGAGTTTCAGGGACCCAAACGACGTCCAAATGACCTATAAATTTAAGGGGATCATTTTTTGGAAGGAAGAAGGCGTAGGAGCAAAGGAGGCGAAAAAGTGGAGGCCCGAAGGCCCAAAGGCATAGGCCCACACGACCAGATTCTTTGGCCGCGTGGGACCCACCCTTTTGGCCCTCGTGGCTCCGTTGCCATCGATCTTTCTTCCCGAAGCTTCCTTTTGACCTAAAAACGACTATAAAAATAGTCTCCTGACGTTTTCCAGAAGAGAGCACCGCCGAAACACAGAAACACCAAAACAGAGACCTGGAGCTACAGATTGGAGGGGGAAAACTCCGGCGGGGCGCTGCCGGCATGGTCTCCATCTCCCCCAACGACATCTCCACCGTCTCCATGATGAAGAGGGAGTAGTCCACCCCTGGACTATGGGTTTGTGGAAGTAACTTATGTATCTCTCCTCTCTCTTGAGCTTCACTAATTAGCACCGTATGAGCTGCCGAACATGATTACGGTCATCTATGTAATTCCTTTGTGGTGGATCTCTTTATGAGTTAATATATGTTTGAAGATTGCAATTGTTTTGTTTCAGTTATGAAAGTAGATGCATATTATGTACCCCGTTCTTGTCTACTCGTTTTGATCAAGCTTGTTTATGAGAGCATGTGAGGGGGAACGTATGCATTAGTTGGAGTAACGGGGGGTGGCTAGTGCGGTGAAAGTGAGAGAAGTTCGGCGATCCACTTGGGTATTTTTTCCTTACTTTGTTGCCTCACTAGGGATAAAGAAAAATACCATGCTACCGGAGGTGTGGGTGTGACCATTGCCACTTCTCCATGACTAGATCTAGCATGTTCTTATTTTAACTTCATGTCATAAGAATTAAAGCTATGCTCTGATTTATCTTAATTACCGAGGTGCTAAGATTTAGTTCACATCTTGGTGGAGTATAAGAGAGATTAATAACCAAAAGATCTCTATGTTAGGACGTGATGCCCATATAATTAGTAACTTGTCATGAAACCTTTTTGTTGCAATCTCATATGTCAATTCTAGTGTTCCATTATCTACCACTTTATTAAAGAGAGAGTGCATTTGTGAAACCATGAACCCCGGTCCATTTTTAATCATAAGAAACACCTTTCCAACAACTTTTAAGCATTTTCCATTTTCTGCCATTTAAAAATCCGAAAATACAAAAACACTTTTATATCTTGCATTCACAATACAAAACCCAAAAATATTATCCATCATTGTTTCCACCATCCTTGCATATTTATTTCCTATCATTGCATATTTATTTATAGTTTTGCATTTGTTTTATTTTGATATCATTCTAACACCTTGTGCTTGACAACCACTTGTTAAGGTTGAGGGCACAAAACAATTTACTTTGTTTGTAGATTCTCAAGGGAAGGATAAGAAGATAAATCTTTCACTACTGATTCCCCAAGAGTTCGATATTAAACCCTCGAGTCATCCCTCGTGGGGAAACCGTCTTTCCTATACTATACACTCTGCACTTGGAGTCTCAACCTAACCATATTCTTTTAACGCAGGTAACCAAGCCATTTCTGGCACTGTTGCTAAGTTAAAGGCCATCAAACGTGAAGAACCTGTGTATCCTTCGATTTTCCCTTGCAATGATTTTCTGCAAACTGTAGGTATTTTAGAGGATTTCAATGAGCTAATCTCTAATGCAGGTTTGGAACAATTTGTAGCTAATGAGCTTCCACAATATGCAAAGCTTACTATGTCATTTGTGCAAAGTTTTAAATTCCACAACTCAAAGGATAATCCTAATGTGTATTTTAACAATTACCACAAAGCTGTAGAGATGCAACTTTCTGAGTTTTGTAGGGAGATTAAGGTTCCAAGTTGGGGAACCTCAGGAAGAATTAAGGAGGATTCCAAGGAATTCAAGCCCCTCTTCCTGAAATTTTGAAAAGGAGAGAACCGCATCGCCGACAAGGGTAGGATTCAGAATATTCAATTTCCTGCCATAAGGTATCTTGCTCACTATATTTCTAGAGGTATTTTAGCAAGAGGTAATGCATGCAAAATTTCAACTCCTGATTTGGTCATTCTTGATGTTGCACTCACCGGTAAAAGAGCATATAATATTGGTGATCTGATTGCTCGGCGTCTTTCCACTAATAGTGTGAAGGGACCTTTTTATGGTGGCATCATTGCCTCACGTTTGCTTCTTTCCACTAATAGTGTGAAGGGACCTTTTTATGTGAAGGGATCTGATTACTCTGGTTTAAGCCTTGATCTATCTGATATTTGTTTCCCAGATTCTAGGCTTGACTTCCATTCCATGAAATTTCATCATTTTGTGACCCGCTCATCCACCATTGATAACATGTTTTATGAATTGTTGTTTGCCTCTAACTCTGAGCGACTAGTTCGTCTCCCAGCACCTCTTTTGTTTAATCATGACGCTAGGGGAGGATGGGCATTTGAGGAAAAGGAGTTGGATGCCTATTTGGAATCTCAAGGGAGCCACGAGGGGCACACAACTGAACAGGAGCCTGAACCAGCTGAGGGGTAATACACCCCAAATTATTTTGGGGAAGGCTCCTCACCCTACTACCAGGACGCAGGGACTTCCTCGTCGCAGCCGCAGGAGCCGAGCTACCCCACTTACGATGCAGCAGACTAGAACCCATGGGGCATCCACTATTGAGTCCCAGCTTAGGCCAAAATCCTAAGCTTGGGGGAGTACATATTTTCACCTACACTTCGCTCATTTACATGTTCTACTAGGTTTATATGTTCTTGCTTTGTGTATCCATCTTGCATTTATCTTGGATTGTTTTCTTGCTGATGGTTCTATTTTTTTAAAAAATTCAAAACCCCAAAAATATTTTCCTCTGTTTATGTTCGGTTTCTTCATTTTGTTTTTAGAAAACCCAAAAAGATTTCCTTTTGTTATTTGTTTTCTTCTCTTCGTTCTTAAAATTTGAAAATCCAAAAATATTTTCCCTTTCTCTTTTATTTTTGTATAGTGGATGCAAGGTTCGACCAGTTCTCACAGCGTCGCTTGGGCTTGATCTTTATTTCCATAGCATTCGGTCATGCAAGTGAAAGGGCAATGATGACGATATTTGGTGAAGTGGGCATGGTAAAGGGGCTGGTATGAACTCTATTTGGTTTCCCTTTTGTACATATGCTTGTCTAGATGATCATGCTTTGGCTCGTCCTGATAATTAATTGTACTGGTAATGTCCACTTGGTAGTTTATATTTTCTTATGATTAGTTTCAACTATCTAGGAGTGAATAATTTGCCATGCAGAAATTAACATGTATTGCTTCATTCATAATTTGGTATGGTATTGTGGTATCCTCCTCCGAATAATTCATGTTGGATTGACTTGGCACATGCTTGTGCATGTTTGACTAAAAAGAAAGTCTCATGCCCTGTTGAACCTTTTGCCTCAAATTATTGATATCACTTTTATACCTTGTTTAAATATTGTTTTGTTGCAAAGCATGATTATGACAAGTATTGCTCTCCTAGTTGTCGCTTCCCAGTCTTTTGCTAGCCTTCACCTGTACTGAGCGGGAATGCTGCTCATGCATCCAAAATCCTTAAAACCAGTCTTTCCAAAGCGTCCACCCTAAATTCCTATATGTGGTACTTCCTTGCCATTCCAAGTAAATTTGTCATGTGCTACCTTTAAAACATTCAAAATGCTCCTTTTTGTGCCTCTATTTTTAGCTCATGACGAAGCAGTAGCGAAGCTAGATATAACCTGTGACAAGCAAGGTCATTTCCCACCTTTCACCCGGTGTTGATGGTTCACGTCCTCACTTAAATTTGACCCGAGAGATGGCTTAAGCAAAATATAAATATAACTCACCATTCCCCTCCGCACAGTGTAAACCTGAGAAATCAGTCAAATATTGGTTCGTGGTGAAACAAAGTAGAACGAGGAGTGACCTCATTCATCTAATTACCAGCCTCTCTTAAAAGTCTAAAAGCCTTGCTTGAAACGGGGGACTAGCTAGTTTCTTTATTGTAGAGTCATTGACAAAAACATGCACATCTCAAAACTGTTTTACTTCTGTTTCATAAAAAAATAAAAAGCTCTGGCACATGACTAATCCCTGCTTCCCTCTGCGAAGGGCCTGTCTTTTATTTTTATGTTGAGTCACAGTATCCTTCTTTGAGCACTTCTTCAAGAGCGTAGTTGTCATTCTCAGTGTACTGTGCTTTGTTGCAAAATATTATTAACTGAGTTATAACTATGATGTTTGTATGTTTGATATCTTTGTTCTAGTCTCCACTTGAACTTCGGAGGTGCCCTGCATTTATGTTTTGCGGTACTAGAAAGGGCTAGCGAGATACCGTCGCACCATACTTTATTATGAGCAATGCAATCTTGTTAATAGCTGTATGCCATATTATTAATTCTTAGTATGTTGGAATCTTTTCGTATGTCTATATGTTTGCTAAGCCGCATTTCTATTATAACTTTTATCATGCACTTGTTAAACTTTTGATCATAAGCACAAGTATATTTACATCATGAGAAGCAAATGTGTTTGTAAAAGTTTCTTTTATCGCATTTAGTCTACCAACTGAATTGCTTGAGGACAAGCAATATGCTAAGCTTGGGGAGTTTGATACGTCCAAAACGTATCTATGTTTCCAAACACTTTTGCTACTATTTCTCATTTAATTTGCATGGTTTGAATGGAACTAACTCGGACTAACGTTGTTTTCAGCAGAATTGCCTTGGTGTCTTATTTGTGTGCAGAAATCGAAGTTCTCGGAAAAATCTGGAAAAATTCCAGAAATTATATTTTTGCAGAAGACCCATGGAGCCAGAATGGAAGCTGCGGGAGGAGCCCATAGCTCTTAGGTTCCACCTGGCCGCGGCCCAGGCTGGGCCGCGCCTGGGGCCCTCCTGGCCAACTGGTGGCTCGGTCGGCGACACCCCTTTCGTCTATTTACTTCGTTTGACCTAAAAATGCCAGATTGACCATTCATTTTTCTAGAAAAGATACAGAGTGCCGCTGCCTCCTCGAAACCTAATTTAGGGAGCAAAAGTTCCTGTTCCGGCACCCTACTGGGGCGGGGATTGAAGGGGAGATCGTCGCCATCGCCATCGCCAACGCCTCTCCATCGACCATCCATGTTTCCCCCATTCATGTGTGAGTAATTCCCCGCTGTAGGCTGAGGGGATGCTAGGGATTGGATGAGATTGTTCATGTAATAAGATGCCAGATTGTTAGGGCATGATGCCTAGTGTAATGCCCCGGGGTTTTTCCCCAAATTAGATTTTTGCTTGTTTTTGTTTTTGCATCATCATGACATCAACATCATCGCATTGCATGTTTTTGGCAACAAAAATTATTTTTATTAAACCCTATTTTATTTTCCTAAAATTGTCAGAAAAAGTTTTACCGAGACAGTCGTCTCCTTTTTCAAAAATTAATTGTCAAAATTAAATTTGCAAAATAAAAACGTTTTGAGTTGCGAGAGAGTAGCCCAACCCTGGCCCAAAGCCCACCTAGCCTCTAAACCCTAGGGTTTGCCCTAGTTCCCCCTGGCAGTTTTCTTTTCCCACCCCCTGGCATCTTGCAGCCACCCTTCTCCGTTTTTATCGTTTCGCAAATTTGCCCTTCCACCTCTCAATCTGCTCCTTTTCTTCTGCAATCAGGTCCCTGGACCTTATCTTTTCCTCTCTCTCCTTTTTCCCCTTTTTCTCTCTCTCCCCATCTCCTTCCTCCCGCACCTCTCTCACCCGTGGTCGACCTCTCCCCGATCCCCTCCTCTCTTCTTCCTCCCTGGCTCTCTCCCCTCCTCCCCGGCTCAATCCCAGCATCCTCCTCCTCTCTACTCCCTCCGGCCCGGCTCCCCGGAGCCCACCGCCGCGCCGAGCTCCTCTTCTCCAGCGCCTCTTGCTCCACCTCGCCGCCGCCCCGACCCCCTTCTCTCCCGTGCGTCCTCGGCTCCTCATCGCCCCGCGGCCGGCCTCGCCTCCCACCTGCAGCCGCCTTCGCCTCGACCCCAGGCCGCCGACCTCCCCTCCCGCACCAACCTCCTCCCCCCCGCACGCCCTAGCCTCCCCTGCACCGGACCCTCTTCCCCGAGCCGGCCGTCCACCATCCTCTCCCCGGCCCCCTGCTCCTCCTCGTCGCCCGCGTGTCCGCCGCGTCCCCGAGCTCTCCCTCTCTGCGCCCGCGTCGGCCCCTTCTTCCTCTTCGTGTGTGACCGCCGCCGGCCTCGCTGTCCACCGCCCCAAGCTTGCTCGGCCCATGCTCCGCCTCCTCTGGACGCCTTCATCTGGACGCCGGACTCCCTTCTCCTTCCCGAGCTGCCCCGTGCGCGTCTCCTCCTGCTGCCCGTCGTGGCTGCGTTCCCTTGCGTGCTTGTGCTGCTGCTGTCCGGAGCCTCCCTTGCAGCGCAGTCGTGCTGCTGATGACGAGTCCCGTCCCCGCCGTGTTGCTGCTCCCTGGCCGTGCCCATGGCCTGCCTCCGTGTCGTGCGTGCCTCTGACCCGTGCTGCTGTTGGAGCTGCTCCCCGCTCCGTTCCCGATGCCTCCGTGCCCGTCCCCGACGCGTTCCCGATGTTTCCGTCGTGAAGCCGGTTCCCCGATTTCGTTTCCCCGTCGTGAAGCACCGTGAAGGCCGAGTTTCCCCGTTTCCGTTTCCGGTGCCGTGTCCGATCCCCGATGACGCCGCCAAGATCCCCGACACCTCCGATGCCGTGAACCACGACGACGTGAACGACGATACGACAAGATCTCCCCCGACTCCGTGAAGCCCGATGTCCGACCCCCCCGACCATCGTGAACCCCCGTCGACCCCGAAGCCCGGAACGCCAAGATCTGCAACGACGACGACCCGAGTACGACTACTTCCACGACGTCGACTACCTCGACTACTCCGACTCCGGATGAACAACTACCTCGACTACTTCGACTACGACGACTACTTCGACTACGACCCGAAGACGACGGTTCCAAATCCGAAGTTCCTCGTTTCCGATGTGTGGCCCCAACCCTAACCCCTATACCATATATACGTATCTTATAAAATCATGCATGCTTAATCAACATCGCATCTTTATCCATTTAGTGGAATTAAATCAACTAATTATGGGGTTTGTCCGGTGCATCTATATTGTGCACCGATCCCATTTAAAATGTTTTGCCATGTGTTAGGAAATAAAATTGGACAACCTTTAATTTGTCATGCATCATGTCATCAACATGCCGCTTCTTTTGCCGTAGTAGTAAATGCATCTTTTCCGTTGCCCAGTGTTCGTTGCTTCTTCGGGATAGGCCGATGAGTTGATGTGAGCAACGACAAGTTTTGCTACCTCTACCGGATTGCAGGCAAGTGATACTCCCTTGCTATCTTTGCTTGTTTTCTGTATCTTACTCGTCCTATCTTTTGTTCCTTGCTAGCCGTATGTCACGATGCTTGTGTCTCGACCCTATATGCATGTTTACCTTGCAGCCATGATATAGCCACACCTCCACAGCCTATTACCCTTTTGCTTGTTTACCTTGTTAGCCTTGTGAGTCGTAGTGCATGCTTAGGTGCTTTGCTTGAGTCCTGTTATCTCTTGTTTAGTCTTGTTGGTAACATGATAGTTAGGCTCAACTAAAATGGCAATCTTTATTTTCTGTTGCGATGGGAATACCTTAATAAAGATAAGGCACCGGCGGAAGGCCAATCATGGTGATTTGTTCTGCTAGTGTCGCCTAGGACCCGAGTTCTTTTCCGCTGATCCAAGACTGAGCGCACTAACCACATGTGGGAGTTCTATGGGCCTCCCCGCAGCTTACTACCGGATCCTCAAACCTGTCCAGATGCCACAAGTAGTTCGGGTGTTTCGTAGATCTTGCGGTACGTTCGTTTATCGAGTGTGGAAGGAGGGGCAATCGTATGAGTGTTCCCTCCCGAAGCCGTCCTGGCATCGGCCAGGCCCACCTCGGAGCTTCGGCCGGACTTTGAAGGTGGATCAGTCCTAGCTAGGTGGCTCCCTGGACTTGTTTGTAGAGAAGGGAAACGTTGCGTCGAAACCTCCACCGGTACACCTCTAAGCGAGAGTTTCGATGCGTGTGGGTTCATTGGTGCATCCCTGCAGGGTTAAATCTTTTCGAATAGCCGTGTCCGCGGTTATGGACGACTTGGTGAAATGCGCTGGCTAAAAAGATCATAGACAACTTGCACCTTATGATGACTATTACTTGACTAGTAAGATAGATTACATGAATAATAATCTGATTAAAACTTGATCAACCGTGTGCGTGCCTTTGGGTTGCTCCTCGTGGGTTGATCGTGGAGTAACAATCGGCTGGGTATTGTTTGGTGATAGAATAGTTGGTTCCTTATGCGCTCTCTTACCTTGTCTCTGTTAGACGGAAGTTGTAGCGTGTCTCTATTAGTTGATAGTGTTGCTTGCTGCTGCCTCAATCGCTAACCCTCTTCCACCGGAATTCCAGCTTTGATATCTTGTGAGTATTACTTGCCAGTACTGTTTTATAGTACTGACCCCTTCGGGGCTGCTATTCCAATGCAGCCAACAGGTTTGAAGTCTGACGACGTTAGCTTGGGAATCCCTCCGGCTAGGCTTGGCCTGGGCAGGGATATGGTGCCTTTGCTTATCTTCAGGACTCTTAGTCCAATTTGTATCTTGTCTGTAGCTGGACGCTACTCCGCTTCCGCTGTTCTTTGGATCTTTGTATTGTATCTTTTGTTCTTGACTCGGTGAGTCGTTGTTGTATATATGTTCTTTTGTGGGTTCCATCGAGAACTGTTGTAATGTTATCACAATTCCACCCGCATAACGTGTGTGTTGCGACGTGCACGTTATGCCTGGTGGGCGTCCTTTAGGATCGTTATTATGCGGATTTTGGCGGAAATCGCTAAGTCTACATAGTACCGATCTTGGGGCGTTACAAAGTGGTATCAGAGCCAGGTTCTTTGATACCCCGCGGGTCCAGTCTGCCTGTAGGATACCCTAGCTAATGGTCGTTATTGTAGAGTGTCAAAACTATTTTTACTAAAGATTATTTGGAAAGATCTCAATAGGACTCTTGTTTATTCCTTATCCCTCTGCTATTCCCCCTCTTACCTTTGTGTGTTTAAATCTTCTCTCCTATCTATCTTCCGGTCATAGCATCTTCGTGGGTGGACGATCTCTTGCCTTTTATCCTAATAGATTCGATCGACGGGAGAATCTCGGCCGACGGACATCGCCATCGACGTGAGCAAAATCTCTTGTTAGTGGTGTCGAGAAGATCAGCATGGCGCTGAAGATTCGATAGTTTAACTTGCTCTTCCTCTCCCCGACGGTAGCGTGGATCTCGGGGCGAGATCCCTTGTTAGTGGTGTCGGTTGTAATGCCCCGGGGTTTTTCCCCAAATTAGATTTTTGCTTGTTTTTGTTTTTGCATCATCATGACATCAGTATCATCGCATTGCATGTTTTTGGCAACAAAAATTATTTTTATTAAACCCTATTTTATTTTCCTAAAATTGTCAGAAAAAGTTTTACCGAGACAGTCGTCTCCTTTTTCAAAAATTAATTGTCAAAATTAAATTTGCAAAATATAAACGTTTTGAGTTGCGAGAGAGTAGCCCAACCCTGGCCCAAAGCCCACCTAGCCTCTAAACCCTAGGGTTTGCCCTAGTTCCCCCTGGCAGTTTTCTTTTCCCACCCCCTGGCATCTTGCAGCCACCCTTCTCCGTTTTTGTCGTTTCGCAAATTTGCCCTTCCACCTCTCAATCTGCTCCTTTTCTTCTGCAATCACGTCCCTGGACCTTATCTTTTCCTCTCTCTCCTTTTTCCCCTTTTTCTCTCTCTCCCCATCTCCTTCCTCCCGCACCTCTCTCACTCGTGGTCGACCTCTCCCGATCCCCTCCTCTCTTCTTCCTCCCTGGCTCTCTCCCCTCCTCCCCGGCTCAATCCCAGCATCCTCCTCCTCTCTACTCCCTCCGGCCCGGCTCCCCGGAGCCCACCGCCGCGCCGAGCTCCTCTTCTCCAGCGCCTCTTGCTCCACCTCGCCGCCGCCCCGACCCCCTTCTCTCCCGTGCGTCCTCGGCTCCTCATCGCCCCGCGGCCGGCCTCGCCTCCCACCTGCAGCCGCCTTCGCCTCGACCCCAGGCCGCCGACCTCCCCTCCCGCACCAACCTCCTCCCCCCCGCACGCCCTAGCCTCCCCTGCACCGGACCCTCTTCCCCGAGCCGGCCGTCCACCATCCTCTCCCCGGCCCCCTGCTCCTCCTCGTCGCCCGCGTGTCCGCCGCGTCCCCGAGCTCTCCCTCTCTGCGCCCGCGTCGGCCCCTTCTTCCTCTTCGCGTGTGACCGCCGCCGGCCTCGCTGTCTACCGCCCCAAGCTTGCTCGGCCCATGCTCCGCCTCCTCTGGACGCCTTCCTCTGGACGCCGGCCTCCCTTCTCCTTCCCGAGCTGCCCCGTGCGCGTCTCCTCCTGCTGCCCGTCGTGGCTGCGTTCCCTTGCGTGCTTGTGCTGCTGCTGTCCGGAGCCTCCCTTGCAGCGCAGTCGTGCTGCTGCTGACGAGTCCCGTCCCCGCCGTGTTGCTGCTCCCTGGGTGTGCCCATGGCCTGCCTCCGTGTCGTGCGTGCCTCTGACCCGTGCTGCTGTTGGAGCTGCTCCCCGCTCCGTTCCCGATGCCTCCGTGCCCGTCCCCGACGCGTTCCCGATGTTTCCGTCGTGAAGCCGGTTCCCCGATTCCGTTTCCCCGTCGTGAAGCACCGTGAAGGCCGAGTTTCCCCGTTTCCGTCTCCGGTGCCGTGTCCGATCCCCGATGACGCCGCCAAGATCTCCGACACCCCGATGCCGTGAACCACGACGACCGTGAACGACGATACGACAAGATCTCCCCCGACTCCGTGAAGCCCGATGTCCGACCCCCCCGACCATCGTGAACCCCCGTCGACCCCGAAGCCCGGAACGCCAAGATCTGCAACGACGACGACCCGAGTACGACTACTTCCACGACGTCGACTACCTCGACTACTCCGACTCCGGATGAACGACTACTTCGACTACTTCGACTACGACGACTACTTCGACTACGACCCGAAGACGACGGTCCGAATCCGAAGTTCCTCGTTTCCGATGTGTGGCCCCAACCCTAACCCCTATACCATATATACGTATCTTATAAAATCATGCATGCTTAATCAACATCGCATCTTTATCCATTTAGTGGAATTAAATCAACTAATTATGGGGTTTGTCCGGTGCATCTATATTGTGCACCGATCCCATTTAAAATGTTTTGCCATGTGTTAGGAAATAAAATTGGACAACCTTTAATTTGTCATGCATCATGTCATCAACATGCCGCTTCTTTTGCCGTAGTAGTAAAATGCATCTTTTCCGTTGCCCAGTGTCGTTGCTTCTTCAGGATAGGCCGATGAGTTGATGTGAGCAACGACAAGTTTTGCTACCTCTACCGGATTGCAGGCAAGTGATACTCCCTTGCTATCTTTGCTTGTTTTCTGTATCTTACTCGTCCTATCTTTTGTTCCTTGCTAGCCTTATGTCACGATGCTTCTGTCTCGACCCTATATGCATGTTTACCTTGCAGCCATGATATAGCCACACCTCCACAGCCTATTACCCTTTTGCTTGTTTACCTTGTTAGCCTTGCGAGTCGTAGTGCATGCTTAGGTGCTTTGCTTGAGTCCTGTTATCTCTTGTTTATTCTTATTGGTAACATGATAGTTAGGCTCAACTAAAATGGCAATCTTTATTTTCTGTTGCGATGGGAATACCTTAATAAAGATAAGGCACCGGCGGAAGGCCAATCATGGTGATTTGTTTCTGCTAGTGTCGCCTAGGACCCGAGTTCTTTTTCCGCTGATCCAAGACTGAGCGCACTAACCACATGTGGGAGTTCTATGGGCCTCCCCGCAGCTTACTACCGGATCCTCAAACCTGTCCAGATGCCACAAGTAGTTCGGGTGTTTCGTAGATCTTGCGGTACGTTCGTTTATCGAGTGTGGAAGGAGGGGCAATCGTATGAGTGTTCCCTCCCGAAGCCGTCCTGGCATCGGCCAGGCCCACCTCGGAGCTTCGGCCGGACTTTGAAGGTGGATCAGTCCTAGCTAGGTGGCTCCTGGACTTGTTTGTAGAGAAGGGAAACGTTGCGTCGAAACCTCCACCGGTACACCTCTAAGCGAGAGTTTCGATGCGTGTGGGTTCATTGGTGCATCCCTGCAGGGTTAAATCTTTTCGAATAGCCGTGTCCGCGGTTATGGACGACTTGGTGAAATGCGCTGGCTAAAAAGATCATAGACAACTTGCACCTTATAATGACTATTACTTGACTAGTAAGATAGATTACATGAATAATAATCTGATTAAAACTTGATCAACCGTGTGCGTGCCTTTGGGTTGCTCCTCGTGGGTTGATCGTGGAGTAACAATCGGCTGGGTATTGTTTGGTGATAGAATAGTTGGTTCCTTATGCGCTCTCTTACCTTGTCTCTGTTAGACGGAAGTTGTAGCGTGTCTCTATTAGTTGATAGTGTTGCTTGCTGCTGCCTCAATCGCTAACCCTCTTCCACCGGAATTCCAGCTTTGATATCTTGTGAGTATTACTTGCCAGTACTGTTTTATAGTACTGACCCCTTCGGGGCTGCTATTCCAATGCAGCCAACAGGTTTGAAGTCTGACGACGTTAGCTTGGGAATCCCTCCGGCTAGGCTTGGCCTGGGCAGGGATATGGTGCCTTTGCTTATCTTCAGGACTCTTAGTCCAATTTGTATCTTGTCCGTAGCTGGACGCTACTCCGCTTCCGCTGTTCTTTTGGATCTTTGTATTGTATCTTTTGTTCTTGACTCGGTGAGTCGTTGTTGTATATATGTTCTTTTGTGGGTTCCATCGAGAACTGTTGTAATGTTATCACAATTCCACCCGCATAACGTGTGTGTTGCGACGTGCACGTTATGCCTGGTGGGCGTCCTTTAGGATCGTTATTATGCGGATTTTGGCGGAAATCGCTAAGTCTACATAGTACCGATCTTGGGGCGTTACAAAGTGGTATCAGAGCTCTGGTTCTTCGATACCCCGCGGGTCCAGTCTGCCTGTAGGATACCCTAGCTAATGGTCGTTGTTTGTAGAGTGTCCAAAACTATTTTACTAAAGATTATTTGGAAAGATCTCAATAGGACTCTTGTTTATTCCTTATCCCTCTGCTATTCCCCCTCTTACCTTTGTGTGTTTAAATCTTCTCTCCTATCTATCTTCCGGTCATAGCATCTTCGTGGGTGGACGATCTCTTGCCTTTTATCCTAATAGATTCGATCGACGGGAGAATCTCGGCCGACGGACATCGCCATCGACGTGAGCAAAATCTCTTGTTAGTGGTGTCGAGAAGATCAGCATGGCGCTGAAGATTCGATAGTTTAACTTGCTCTTCCTCTCCCCGACGGTAGCGTGGATCTCGGGGCGAGATCCCTTGTTAGTGGTGTCGGTTGTAATGCCCCGGGGTTTTTCCCCAAATTAGATTTTTGCTTGTTTTTGTTTTTGCATCATCATGACATCAGTATCATCGCATTGCATGTTTTTGGCAACAAAAATTATTTTTATTAAAACCCTATTTTATTTTCCTAAAATTGTCAGAAAAAGTTTTACCGAGACAGTCGTCTCCTTTTTCAAAAATTAATTGTCAAAATTAAATTTGCAAATTAAAAATGTTTTGAGAATTGCGAGAGAGTAGCCCAACCCTGGCCCAAAGCCCACCTAGCCTCTAAACCCTAGGGTTTGCCCTAGTTCCCCCTGGCAGTTTTCTTTTCCCACCCCTGGCATCTTGCAGCCACCCTTCTCCGTTTTTGTCGTTTCGCAAATTTGCCCTTCCACCTCTCAATCTGCTCCTTTTCTTCTGCAATCAGGTCCCTGGACCTTATCTTTTTCTCTCTCTCCTTTTTCCCCTTTTTCTCTCTCTCCCCATCTCCTTCCTCCCGCACCTCTCTCACCCGTGGTCGACCTCTCCCCGATCCCCTCCTCTCTTCTTCCTCCCTGGCTCTCTCCCCTCCTCCCCAGCTCAATCCCAGCATCCTCCTCCTCTCTACTCCCTCCGGCCCGGCTCCCCGGAGCCCACCGCCGCGCCGAGCTCCTCTTCTCCAGCGCCTCTTGCTCCACCTCGCCGCCGCCCCGACCCCCTTCTCTCCCGTGCGTCCTCGGCTCCTCATCGCCCCGCGGCCGGCCTCGCCTCCCACCTGCAGCCGCCTTCGCCTTGACCCCAGGCCGCCGACCTCCCCTCCCGCACCAACCTCCTCCCCCCCCCCCCGCACGCCCTAGCCTCCCCTGCACCGGACCCTCTTCCCCGAGCCGGCCGTCCACCATCCTCTCCCCGGCCCACTGCTCCTCCTTGTCGCCGCGTGTCCGCCGCGTCCCCGAGCTCTCCCTCTCTGCGCCCGCGTCGGCCCCTTCTTCCTCTTCGCGTGTGACCGCTGCCGGCCTCGCTGTCTACCGCCCCAAGCTTGCTCGGCCCATGCTCCGCCTCCTCTGGACGCCTTCCTCTGGACGCCGGCCTCCCTTCTCCTTCCCGAGCTGCCCCGTGCGCGTCTCCTCCTGCTGCCCGTCGTGGCTGCGTTCCCTTGCGTGCTTGTGCTGCTGCTGTCCGGAGCCTCCCTTGCAGCGCAGTCGTGCTGCTGATGACGAGTCCCGTCCCCGCCGTGTTGCTGCTCCCTGGCCGTGCCCATGGCCTGCCTCCATGTCGTGCGTGCCTCTGACCCGTGCTGCTGTTGGAGCTGCTCCCCGCTCCGTTCCCGATGCCTCCGTGCCCGTCCCCGACGCGTTCCCGATGTTTCCGTCGTGAAGCCGGTTCCCCGATTTCGTTTCCCCGTCGTGAAGCACCGTGAAGGCCGAGTTTCCCCATTTCCGTTTCCGGTGCCGTGTCCGATCCCCGATGACGCCGCCAAGATCTCCGACACCCCGATGCCGTGAACCACGATGACCGTGAACGACGATACGACAAGATCTCCCCCGACTCCGTGAAGCCCGATGTCCGAACCCCCCGACCATCGTGAACCCCCGTCGACCCCGAAGCCCGGAACGCCAAGATCTGCAACGACGACGACCCGAGTACGACTACTTCCACGACGTCGACTACCTCGACTACTCCGACTCCGGATGAACGACTACCTCGACTACTTCGACTACGACGACTACTTCGACTACGACCCGAAGACGACGGTTCCGAATCCGAAGTTCCTCGTTTCCGATGTGTGACCCCAACCCTAACCCTTATACCATATATACGTATCTTATAAAATCATGCATGCTTAATCAACATCGCATCTTTATCCATTTAGTGGAATTAAATCAACTAATTATGGGGTTTGTCCGGTGCATCTATATTGTGCACCGATCCCATTTAAAATGTTTTGCCATGTGTTAGGAAATAAAATTGGACAACCTTTAATTTGTCATGCATCATGTCATCAACATGCCGCTTCTTTTGCCGTAGTAGTAAAATGCATCTTTTCCGTTGCCCAGTGTTCGTTGCTTCTTCGGGATAGGCCGATGAGTTGATGTGAGCAACGACAAGTTCTGCTACCTCTACCGGATTGCAGGCAAGTGATACTCCCTTGCTATCTTTGCTTGTTTTCTGTATCTTACTCGTCCTATCTTTTGTTCCTTGCTAGCCTTATGTCACGATGCTTCTGTCTCGACCCTATATGCATGTTTACCTTGCAGCCATGATATAGCCACACCTCCACAGCCTATTACCCTTTTGCTTGTTTACCTTGTTAGCCTTGCGAGTCGTAGTGCATGCTTAGGTGCTTTGCTTGAGTCCTGTTATCTCTTGTTTATTCTTGTTGGTAACATGATAGTTAGGCTCAACTAAAATGGTAATCTTTATTTTCTGTTGCGATGGGAATACCTTAATAAAGATAAGGCACCGGCGGAAGGCCAATCATGGTGATTTGTTCTGCTAGTGTCGCCTAGGACCCGAGTTCTTTTCCGCTGATCCAAGACTGAGCGCACTAACCACATGTGGGAGTTCTATGGGCCTCCCCGCAGCTTACTACCGGATCCTCAAACCTGTCCAGATGCCACAAGTAGTTCGGGTGTTTCGTAGATCTTGCGGTACGTTCGTTTATCGAGTGTGGAAGGAGGGGCAATCGTATGAGTGTTCCCTCCCGAAGCCGTCCTCGCATCGGCCAGGCCCACCTCGGAGCTTCGGCCGGACTTTGAAGGTGGATCAGTCCTAGCTAGGTGGCTCCCTGGACTTGTTTGTAGAGAAGGGAAACGTTGCGTCGAAACCTCCACCGGTACACCTCTAAGCGAGAGTTTCGATGCGTGTGGGTTCATTGGTGCATCCCTGCAGGGTTAAATCTTTTCGAAAAGCCGTGTCCGCGGTTATGGACGACTTGGTGAAATGCGCTGGCTAAAAAGATCATAGACAACTTGCACCTTATGATGACTATTACTTGACTAGTAAGATAGATTACATGAATAATAATCTGATTAAAACTTGATCAACCGTGTGCGTGCCTTTGGGTTGCTCCTCGTGGGTTGTTCGTGGAGTAACAATCGGCTGGGTATTGTTTGGTGATAGAATAGTTGGTTCCTTATGCGCTCTCTTACCTTGTCTCTGTTAGACGGAAGTTGTAGCGTGTCTCTATTAGTTGATAGTGTTGCTTGCTGCTGCCTCAATCGCTAACCCTCTTCCACCGGAATTCCAGCTTTGATATCTTGTGAGTATTACTTGCCAGTACTGTTTTATAGTACTGACCCCTTCGGGGCTGCTATTCCAATGCAGCCAACAGGTTTGAAGTCTGACGACGTTAGCTTGGGAATCCCTCCGGCTAGGCTTGGCCTGGGCAGGGATATGGTGCCTTTGCTTATCTTCAGGACTCTTAGTCCAATTTGTATCTTGTCCGTAGCTGGACGCTACTCCGCTTCCGCTGTTCTTTTGGATCTTTGTATTGTATCTTTTGTTCTTGACTCGGTGAGTCGTTGTTGTATATATGTTCTTTTGTGGGTTCCATCGAGAACTGTTGTAATGTTATCACAATTCCACCCGCATAACATGTGTGTTGCGACGTGCACGTTATGCCTGGTGGGCGTCCTTTAGGATCGATATTATGCGGATTTTGGCGGAAATCGCTAAGCCTACATAGTACCGATCTTGGGGCGTTACACCTAGTATCTTTGAGAGTGCTTTTCTATCGTTGTTGCAACTTGGTGTGCTTAATGCTTGACACTTAGGGCCCGAGTGCATGTTTTCATATCTGAACATATTATGATAAATGTTGTTTGGGATCATATCTACAAGTTGTTTGCACCTGTTGTTGGCCGGAACCCGAGGCCCCAAAGTGACAGTTTTTGGGACAACCGAAGGGGTTGGCTGTGACTTGAGGGTTATATGTATTCATTGAATGTTAATGCTTTGCTCCAGTGCTTTGTAAAAGGAGTAACTTAATTACCTTTAGGCTTCTCATAAAGGCCCCGCTGACATGGGAAGGTTGGACAAAAGATGTCGTGCAAGTATCTTATTGCAAGCACGCACGACTAAATACGGAGTACATGCCTATATATGTTTATGTTATTCCTGACACCCTACCGGAGGGGAGATTGATCCCGAGGCCTCTTCATTGACATGTCTGCCACCAGGATGTTGCGTGAGTAGTTTCTCTTGGACTATAGGTTCATAGAAGTAGCTAGATGGTGATCTCTCTCTTTGTGCTTCAGTTTTTATGGTCTCGTGAGCTGCCCTACGTGATCGAGATCGATATTATGTAATGCAACATGTTGTGTTTGTTGGGATCTGATAAATTGTGAAGTTATGATCAGATTATTCATGTTTATTATGTGTGATATAATGCTCTTGCATGATATTCGATGTGTGTAGTTACTTTGGTCAAGTGATTTTGTGTATCTCCAAGAGGGAGTATTTATGCTAGATAGTAGGTTCTTGCCCCTCTGTACTTGGGCACGAGTGTTAGAAACGTATAAGGACGAGGGTGTGCCGTTTAAGGGTAAAATAGCGATGTTTATGTCTTCGTGATTATGAATATTGCTTACATCATGTAATGTGCTTATTGCAATTATTCGTTGCTTGCAACTTAATACCGATGGGTGACATGGTGGATAGCGATCCCTAGGTGGATTATTAGTCGTAGATGCATTGCTGGATAGCAGTCTACATATGTTTTACGTGATGCCTACATGAATGTTACCCATGAATTATCTATGTCACTGCTAGATTAAGTTTGTGTCACATTCTGTCAATTGCCTAGCTGTAATTTGTTCACCCTTCATGTGTGCATTTTTTATATTTAAGAGAGACACCACTAGTGAACCTATGCCCCCCAGTCCATTTTATTACATTGATGACAACACCGTTTATTGTTCACTGGTCCATTCTCATAAGTTGCTCATTTTCTCTATAAGATTTAATCCCTTTGTTTTCATCAAACCAGGAAGACTAACAACCTTCCTTTCGTTGGGGCAAAGTGAATTGTTTGCTGTTGTGCAGGTCCACACTTGGAAACGGTTGCACCATCGTTGCTGGGTACTTCACTGTGTAGGGTTCGTGGCATAGGAAACGAAAAAATTCCTACGAAACAAGCGGAAGAAACCCAACGGATCTAGATCTACTAGATGAATGTAGCGAAGATGAGATCCAATCTCTTACCCTTGAAGAACGAACAAAGCCTTTTGTCGATGCAGGGGTTGGTCAGTCGATCCCCGTAACTAGACTCATCTAGTCGCGAGGAGATGTATTATCCGATCCGAGATCCAATCCGATGGAGCACCACATGAGCGGCACCTCCGCGGTATCCACACGTACAGATCGATGAAGACTTCCTCTCCTTGATCCCGCAAGCGAGGAAGAAGTGGCTCGTGAGATCCCAGCAGCACGACGGCGTGGTGGTGGATATGGTGGAGAAATTCCTGCCGGGCTTCGCCAAGCGGCTCCAGGAGAGAGAGGAGGGAGGAGAGAGGGAGGGTGCGGCTAGGGTTTGAGGTAGGTGCGCCCCAACCCTCCTCTCCTTTTTATATAGGCGTGGGGGGCAGCCTTTGCCCCTCCCCCAAGCCCTAGGGCCGACCGGCCAAGGGGAAACTTAACCCCCAAGGCACCCCTAGGGTTTTGGGGCCCTTTTCATATGTTTGGGCCGCATGGGCCATGGGGGGCTGGTGCGGCCAGCCCATGTGGGATTCTGCACGCCCCCTTGGTCCATGTGGGCCATTAGGGCACGTGGGCCCCACTATGGGACCCCATGGGACCCCCACGGAACCTGCTAGAATATTCCGATACTCTGCCGGAAAAGTCCCGAACTTTTCCGGAACCCTGAAAACCACTTTTCTTATATGAAACTTTATCTCCGGACTCTTCCGGAGCTCCTCGTGATGTCTAGGATCTCATCCGAGACTCCGAAACAATATTTATTCACACATCAAATATCTCAAGCCCCCCCACCTAACTCCCCCTAGGGGCCAAGTTGGTGGGTCCCACGCGGCCAAGGAATCTGGCCGCGTGGGACACTCCCTTTTTGTCCCTGGTGGCCCTCTGGTGTCCCCCTTCTGGCCGTTGGTCCCTCTGGTAAAATAACTTACCTCCAAATTCTAATGGAAGTTTTCGAGAAAATTTTCTGAAGAGAATTTTTAAAACTTCATATTCTGAAATTTCTGAACCCTGAAATAATTATGTCTATGCATATACTCTAATATTTTAAGATAAACAAAAACTAAATGCAACACAATTTTTATGGGAATCGAGTTTTCATCATTTCCACATTAGTAATGAGGTTGATCAAGTCTCATCAATAATATGCAAAAGATGTAATACATGATTCTTATTTTATATAAAGAGAAAAATTCAAGTTACCTCATATTTGATTGGAATAGTTCCAATCATTATGGTAGCATATTTTGGTTCAGGAGGTGGTAGTGCAAATTCAAAGCTTCCAACTATAAGAGTATTTCTTTGAATAGAATTCACACTCTTGTTTATCATTGTGACTGGATTCTTCTTGGGAAAATAGATAGTATGCTCATTTCCTTTGACATTAAATGTCACTTTGCTCTCAGTGCAATTTATCACAGCTCCTACAGTGTTTAAAAAGGGTCTTCCAAGAATAATAGATAGATTATCATCCTCAGGCATTTCTAATATAACAAAGTCTGTAGGAATTAAAACATTAGCAATAGAGATAGGAACATCCTCACATATACCTATGGGCACAGCAGTTGATTTAGCCATTTGTAATGAAACTTCAGTTGGAACCAATTTGTTTAGGTCAAGTTTCTTATATAAAGAAAAAGGCATGACACTAACACCAGCTCCTAAATCACATAGGGCATATTTCACAGAAGTTTCTTTAATGTGACAAGGAATAGTGGGAATACCAGGGTCTCCATGTTTTTCAGGCAATTTCCCTTCAAATGAATAATTAGGAAGCATAGCAGTAATTGCATCATTAGGTATCTTCCTCTTATTAGTGACAATATCTTTCATATATTTTGAATATGGAGGAATTTTAATAGCATCCACAAGAGGAATTTGCAAACACAAAGTTTTAATCAATTCAAAAAACTTCTCAAACCTAGCATCATCCAAAGATTTAATTACCTCTTGGGGATATGGTATGGGCCTTTGCACCCATGGATCCCTTTCTTTACCTTTTTGCTTCTTCTTTTTATTCTTCTCAGTAGGTAATTGAGGGTCTTCTTTCTCAATAGATTCAGGTTCTTCCTTATTTTCTTCTTGTTGTTGTTCTTCTTCAAGCGGAGGTGATTCTTCTTCTTCAATATTATTATCTTCAGTCTCAGCATTAGAAATAGAAATATCCTTGTCTTGTTCTTGAGACTCATCAGTATCTTTGCTTTCATTGGGAGATTTTCCTGCATAAGATTTCTTTTTGGGAGCCTCTTGCTCTTTCCTCTTAGGATGGTTCTCAGGATAGTCAGGATCCTGGGTACTTGCACCACCCCTAGTATTAACTCCACAAACCTGTTTCTTTTCCATAAGATTTCCATACAATTTATTTTGAAGAGAAACCATTTGTTCAACTTGATTATTCATCATCTCACAATGTTTAACAATTCTTTTAAGCTCTCCCACACTACATTTATATTTTCACTGACAGATTTAATCTTATGAGAGTTTTCCATAATTTTCAATCTAATCTCATGCTCCTCAGGATTATTATTATAAGCAAAATCATTAACATAGGATACATCAAAAGGAGGAGTTACCTTTTCATTACCTTCCAAAGAACTAATAGCATTGACTGGAATTGGAAAGCATGGTTGGTCATTAGGAAGTTTAACACCCAATTCAGCTAATTGCTTGAGATGAGAGGTTTTAATTCCCTTCTCTTCCATATCCTTGGAAGCTTCTTTCATTCCCTCTTCATTTAATTCAATAATGCCTCTTTTCTTCTCCGGAAATATCTCTTTTCCATTAAACTCTTCGATATTCCAATCTTCATAATTTCTAGAGATAGTCTCCAATAACTCAGTTGCTTCATCAACAGTCCTTTCCCTGAAAGCATTACCTGCAATACTATCAAGATGGCTTCTAGTGTTTTCAGTTAGTCCATTATAAAATATATCAAGTATTTCATTACTCTTAAAGCCATGGATAGGACATTTCCTAACCATCTTTCTGTACCTCCCCCAAGCTTGGGGTAAATCCTCCTTCTCTTTCTGTGAAAAGTTGCTAATCTCCATAATTAAACCATGAACCTTACTGGCAGGGAAGTATTTATTATAGAAGACCTGCAAACATTCTTCTTTGCTAGTAAACTCAGCAATGTGTTCAAAAGGAAACTCATTATCTCTCCCATAAAACTTATACTCCCTCCGTTCCTGAATATAGGGCGTATAGTTTTCTGGCACGGATATTAAGACATGAGACTTTTCTACATGGTGGAATCATTTCACATGGAAAAAATCAAGGAGAGAGTTGTTCCAAACAGCCACAAATTGAAAACAATCCGTCAAATCTCTCCGTGGAGGGATTTAATTCGTCTTTGGAGTGGTAAAATTGTCTAAAAATCGCAATACACCTTATATTGTGGATTTTTTCTCAAAAAACTATACACCTTACATCAAGGAACGGAGGTAGTACTTCTCAGCTTCTTTAATCTTTTCAGGATCAACACTAAACTCATATTCTTTATCTTTAATTTTAATAGCTGGAGCATTCATTTTCTTAGCAACAGGGAAATAATTATCAAGAGGAGAATTTGCATAACTATCAAGTTTCTCTAATTTATCAAATCCTGAATCCATAAAAGCCATAGTAAAAGCCTCTTCTTCCTCAGAAGAAGTTTCATACTCATCATCAAAATATTCAATATCTTCTAACTCAGACTCCACATTTTAAATAGTAGAAGATTCAGGAATTTCATGTGTTTCAATTATCTCAGATGTTTCATTTGTTTCAGGTGTCACTTCTTTGTCTATGCTACCACATATTAAATCATTTTCAGTATTAGTAGACATCTTAGACAATGGTGAACTAGATATTTTTTTACCTTTCTTTTTAGTAACAATAGCAGAAGCAACATCAGGTGAAAAGTTTTGCCTACTTGGCAAGTCCTTACCTCCTCGAGTAGTGGAAGGCCTCACTTCCTTAGCAGTGCTTTTTTCCTTTCCCATGGTTAGGAACAAGTAAATGCAGCAAATAAATGATAACAAGTTGTCTTACCAATAAATCTAGGTTCCCCGGCAACGGCGCCAGAAAAGTTCTTGATACCCACAAGTATAGGGGATCGCTGAAATCTTCGTTGGGAAGTATTACCCAAATTTATAGTTCGACACGATGGGAACACAAGAATACCAATAAGACTTTAGCAATTGAGACGTCACTCTCAACCACACCTGTATATCAATAAACTTGCAGCAGTAATAGTGATGGCAGCAATATGATTCAAGTAACCACAGTAAAACATCAGTAGTGACAAGGGTTTCCCAGTTTTCACCGGAAAAGTGAAAGTGTAACTCAGAGATTTAAAACGTAGGCATGAGGTGACAGCGGGATGCTGCATGAATAAATTGATCATATAATAAGATTCATATAGCAATGAGACTTATCTCTAACTTCGATATATGTAGGTATGTGTTCCATAATTAGGTTTGCGTACTAACCAAGAGAATTTGCACAACATCTATTGTCCTACCTGCCCATTTCACCGGGGCCAACTTGGAACTACAGGTAATTAAGGTCTACCCTTTCGAATAGCCCGGAACAATGCATTAACACTTCATGAACACATAGAATCCTCAAACTAAAACATCTCCCCCTTGTTTTCCCTATATGTCACATGTAGGGTTCGCAGGTTCAACATATTAGCAGGTGATACACTTTGCAGATAGATACCAAACTTAATTATATGATGGGGCAAAATAAGTTCAGTACTAAAATCATGCCACTCGGGCCCTAGTAGCAAGCATTAAACATGGCATAGGTGCATCAAACACAATTCAAAAGCATCCTCAAGATAAACCCCTAAAATCTCGAACAACGAGTATTAGATGCATGCATGAGTGTCCATAGAACTAACTAATTCATGTTAAACAAAGTAAGGTAACATTCAGCATCTAAACATGAATATAAGATAGCTCTTGATAAAACATTTGCAAATTGACACTCATTAAAAACATATGAATTATGCAACTATATGTAACTTTTTAAATCAACTCAAACATCCCTTTCCCAATCATTATAATAGCATCCAACTAAATTCAACCCAAACTTCCAGTAGCTCTCTCATATAAAAATGATAGTGGTGGTCTCAAAACAAAAACTAGACTAACATAACAAACAAATAAAAGACGCTCCAAGTTTATGCGATAAAGTGTATTGATAAAAAAAAACAGAAGTTAGACATGTGCAAACCGAGAGTGTGTTGGTCCAGTGGGGATGTCTTCACATCCCCAAGCTTATGGTTTTCACCATCGTTGGATAGCTCTTGGTGCATCTCATCTAATCCCTGTGAAAAAACTTCAAAACACTGTTTCTCCCATTTCTTTTCTATGGGGTGACATTAGTAGTGATAGACAAATGCATTACTTGCTGCATATAATCCTTAGAAAAAAATGCATATGAATGTCTAGAAAGTTTATAATGTTGTATGCCTATTAATAAACTCAATTGGATCAACAAGATTCAAGTTAAAAGTTCAAAACATGCATCAAACAATATTGGACAGAATCTGTCCAGAAAACTGACAGCAGAAAAACGCATTTTTCTACCTGACTTACACATGTCTAAAAATTCTGAAAAACTTCATTAATACATAGGATGAAAAGTTGCAGTTACAGTAAAAATATTAGCTCAATCGGAGTTACAGAATAAGAACTAAAAATCAAACTGTGCACAAACCTGTGCTGGAATGAAATCTCCGCATGCAAAACAACAACTTTTTCATACCAAAATGGGTAAAACTTGGCACTTTATTAAAAATTCCAGAAACTAAACTAAGAAAACATTCTCTTGCTACAGAAAGAGGACACAAAGAAAATCAAAAGTAAAAACAACCGGGTTGCCTCCCGTAAAGCGCTTTCTTTATAGCCATATAGCTAGGCTTACTTACTTGGTATCAAGATGGTTGGAGTGAGGTGGCTTGGCATCCCCAAGCTTAAATTCTTGTATGTAGGGTGAGCTTAGGGGTTACATCCCCAATCTTGAGTTTTTGTCCCTCTTGATCTTGTTCATCACTCTCAACTCTCCCACTTGAAAGTTCTCTTCACACAAAACTCATCATAAAACTTGATTAGAGTGGTTAGTGTCTCCATAAATTAAATCCTCATAGGTACAGAAAAGACATATCATGAATTGATTCTAAACATTAGCTACTGTTACTACGGTTGTGTAATGCTCCTTGATCAAAAGAACCGCACAAAACACAAGTAATGAGAGCAATGCGAAATAAAGACAGAATCTGTCAAAAACTGGACAGCCCGTAAAGAGTGAATTTTCAGAGGCACTTACGTTGCTCAAACAAAAAAACGTTGAACTAATGAATTGTGTATTAATAACTGAAGATTGCATTCGTAAAATATCAAGTCAATATTACTCCTCTGTGATTTTTAACATGTTTCGCAGTGAAGCTCAGGAATCTGTTTTCTGGACAGCAAATCACTATTGTTTACTCCTACCTCTCAAAAGAGGTTATTCTTGCCTTTTAAGATGAAAAACAAGATACAAAGGTGATGTCACTCTTTTTATTTGGTTTTATCTTTGGGAAAAGTTTTAATGATAGGGACTTTGCAATGATTCCATTGGCATGAACAACACATGTTCAAGGTCGACCCCAACTTCTCCATTACTCATCCTTCTCATTTACTTTCCCAAATTTTATGTAAAGTGAAAATCTTAAACTAATTGTTAGAAAACAGTAGGTAAAGTTCTTTTACATGTTGTAAGGATATAAAGTTGTGCTCAAACTGAATAGGACATTAAAGCATAAGGAACACACCACAGAATATTAAACAATTTACTTTTAAGTCTAACTCTCTTCCTATGCATTGGAGTTTTATATATGAATAAATAACAGAAAAATTGAGGTAACCAATGCATATAATAATCAATAGCTTGCATTTTAAATAACATAGATACATAAAGGGTATTCTTATCTCTTCCTCTCTCATAATAGTTGCAAGCATTAAAGTTAAACATAACCACATAGTTTTGAATAGAATCACCATATAAAGACTTATCATCTAATGAGCATAATGGATCATCATGTAAAGCATTATCATATAGCATGTCTAAACCATATTCTTCATCATTATTAATAATGTTCTCATTAGGCATAGGTTGATATTCTTCCTCATCATCAGATTCATAAAAGCAAAGTTTATCATTAGCAAAATCTTGCCTGTTACCCCCAACCATAGGTGGTGGAGGTGGAAGTTCCTTCTCTTCATTCTCTAGTTGTTCATCATTTTCAACATCTTCTTGGGGTTGCACGGGCATCCCCAATCTTAGGCTTTTGTCATCTTCTTCCTGCAAAACATCAGTACTACCTTGGGCAAATCTCTTCCTTGTGTCAACAACATAGATATTTTCATCAAATTCACGTATGCAAATTTCAAGGAGATTGGTAATAAAAACTTTATAATGAGAAGCTATAGGGCAGGTTTCATGTTCATCAATGAAGGTGTATAATTCATAGGCTCCCATAAAAATAAAAATTGCTCTACTTCTTCCATCCCTAAGTGAGCATAATTCCATGTATGATAAGTTGCAAGAACAGGTTCGTATTAATTGGAAGGGCATTGGAATTCAAAGTGTCTAAAGTATTTAGAGCAACAAATTTCTTCCTCATGATCATCTCACTAGCAATTTTATATAGAAGCTCTATGTAGCCTCCTAATCTTTTTCCTTCATTTGATTTTCTAAATTCAGCAGCTATCAAGGCGTTTTCATAATAATTTTCCATTTTATAATTTTTTTGTGTTTTGAAATATAAGTTAGTATGCAATGCAAACAAGAATAAAAGTTTAGCACAACGCTCCCCGACAACGGCGCCAGAAAAGTACTTGATAATCCCCAAGAGCAAGGAATCACTATAGCACAATTCGATAAGTATTTGAGTGTCGAACCCACGAGGAGCTGAAGGTAAACTATCTATTCTCTAAAGCCCTATAACCCTCTTATATGGACTTTTATGCAAAGCAACAAATTTGAGTAAGAAATTAACTAACTAATGGAAGCAAGTGATGTGGAGTAGGTTTATCTAGCAACAAGTTTCTAAGAGCAAGTTTCTTAAAGTAGCAAGTAGCAAGGATCTCAAGTAGCAAATATCTCAAGGGAGCAAATGTTCTGGCAATTGTTATTTCATTCGTGTGGTTGTCACAATTAGTGAAGCACATGTTTTAGTCTTAATTGTTTCTTCTAGGGGGGAGCCATGAATAGGTGTAGCCAAGTAAATGAGCAAATTACACAACTCTTATGATGGATCTCATGGACAATTAAATGTGCAGCACAAGAATTATTAAGACATAATTGTCCCACCATAGCCTTGAGTTCTAGGGTCCCCCATATATCCCCGAATAGAGTAACTTCATGATTCGATCTCGGGATTACTTGTCCTCCCAAGTCTCCCTCACTCCATTACCTTACCGGTGATCACCTTACATGCATTCCCCAATATATGCGTGCACTCATACATTGTACATCAAGACAATCATAAAAGATAACAAAACTTGTATGCAACCAATCAACGAACTATTTTACTATTGCCATGAACAAATCACTTCTCAAACATAGATGGAGAGACACAATAGATCAAGGGAAAAGTATATTGCATCATACATCATGTTTGCCAAGAGTTTACAGTGGAGAGATGAGATGATCTTGCTGTAGGAGTCGATGATGAACACGCCAGAGGGGGGTGGAGCCCTCCAGAGGTGGATTCCGGCGGCGTTTCCCCCCTCCGATCTTCTTTGGCGGCAGCCTTCTATGTCTCTGTTTCTGGTTTTGTGTTTCTCCGCCGCCTCCTTGCGAAACTCCTCGGGGGGCTCTTTATATAGGAGTTTTTAGGTCATGAGGAAGCTTCAGGAAGAAGGATCGACGCAAACGGAGCCACGAGGCCCAAAAGAGGTGGGCCCACGCGGCCAGGTACAGGGGCCGCGTGGGGCACCCTCTTTTGGCCCTCCGGCCTCCGTTTGCTTGCTTCCTTCGCTCTGAGGTCTTCCTCCTTCCAAAAAAATGATCCCCGTAAATTTGCAGCTCATTATGACATTGTTAAGGCCCTGAAATAAATAAGGAAAGAAATAGGGTTTTTCTGCCTGCGTAGGATTAATTCATTAAATAGGGCAAATCATTATTAATTACCAAAGTCATTAAATAACAGTAATATACCCCTTATATGATGAAAATATGAATGGAATACAAGTGTTATAGTGCAAATATGATATCAACTAGGTTTAATTTAGTGCAATGTTGAAATCTTGCCATGTGACAGCACATTTGGGCTAGCTAGCAACCACTAAGCTTGTCAGGCATATGACTACATGTTTTAACGTTTGAAAAACTCTTTTATTCCCTCTTTGGTTGGCAAGTTTAGTAAGCACAATGGAATGCATAGACCTTTGTTTAGAGCCACAGTTACTCAATCCACAGCCAAGTGCTATCACTAAATAATATTTCACTTGCATCAACATATAACATACTAGAACACGAAAAAGATAAACATTTGCTACTACTTCCCTAGATGTTAAAGAAGCTATAATGTGCACACTTGCTGTTATTAAAAAGTCCACATAAGCACAGCAAAGGTGTCATACCTTTCATCCATTTCATGCACATCATCTCATCATCGTTGTTCTCCTCTCCCAATTTGAACTGCGCAATAAAACTCAAGTCTGCCAGAAAAATATTACTGCATACAGTACTGTTTTTACCCTACCTAAACACCTCAGAAAAATCTCATAATTTACAGGTGTGTAGTTTATGAAAAGTTGCAGTAGTGGTTAAAATTTCATCTCTTTTGGAGTTACATAAAAAAGATGAAAAATGAAACAGTGAGCAGGTTTCAGCAATTTCTGCACCTCTATTTTTGCATTGGTTTCAAGAAAACGAAAATATTTTTGTTCTTTTTGATTTTAAGATGCATAAAGTAAATAACCAGAAGTAAATAAGCTAAAGAAACAAGTAAAATATTTTTGTGTTTTTGTGATTTTAAGAACAAGAAACTAAAACATAACAAGATAAAGATGATATAAAACAACGAAGTGGAAAGGGGAGAGAAAAACTCCCCCAAGCTTGCGATCAAGCTAGTATGCCGGTGGGTATCCGTACCCACCACTTCCATCACCAGGGAAGTAACCATATTGGTCCCCTTGCATTCCTGGATTTTGAGGCTCCACTTGGGGTTGCACCTCCTTTATGGTCCATTTCCCGGTAGTCCTGTCAAAAAGGTTAGCACAGGGGAGTCTAATGGACTCACTTTGTCCATTAGAACTCTTACAGCTATACAAATAATGATTCCCGTGCCTTTCACTCATTTCCATGTGAGAGAGTAAAGCAAAATCTAGTAAATTAGACTCTCTCACTAGGCTACCCATGTTATCATTAAAACCCCTCTCTTCCTTAATGTATTCATAAACCAAAGTAGCAATGGCACCAGCATTTATTGGAGTTTCATCAGTGTTGTTTCTACTCACAACCGAGTGTAAAGATCTAGCAAGGATTACTCCCAAGTTGAAAGCACATGGTGTGTTCTCTTTTGCACATTTTAGTAAATATATCATGGGTCCAGTGCAAGCAGAAGTATTATCCCTAGCAAGAAATCCTCTTGCTAGGAACAAAGCAAAGTATCTCAAACCAGGGTGTTGTATGTGAGTGAATTTACCCCTATTGAGTCTCTCAGGAACATCTACAGAAATGCTATGCCAAAAATTAACAAGTTCCTGATTCGTATCCGCACGGGTCTCATCCCAACTACCCGCGTTTTGCACTCGAATAGCCTTGCAGATCTCATCAAGTGACATGACTAAGCGCTGCCCTCTCATAGTAAATTTAACAACAAAAGTGGGAGGCGGCAGCTTACTTTTCTTGCTGCTCTTGTGGACCTCGGGACCCTCAAACCGGAATGTAGAGAGGAATTCCTGCGAGAGCTCCTCGTATGTGTTTCTTGGGTTTAGAGAGAACTCTAGTAGTCCGGTTGCAGCGGCAAAGGCGTTGAAGTCTTCTTCTATTTCCCAATGTTCAAGAACCACCTGGTCTTGCCATTTGGTGGCATGAATCCGAAGTCTCTCCCCCGCGAACACCGCATTATCTTCCCATAGATGATTATCATCATAGTTTTCTGAGACTCTTGATTCTCTTCTCCTAGTTCTTGAAGTCATTCCAAACAACCCTTTCCCTTTGTTCATCATGGTACCTTGCAAGGAGTAATCCCACCAAACAGATTTGAAAAATCTGCCCTAATCTTGGAGATTGAAGGATACCAGGAAGAACGAGTACGGGGAAATTTTGGGAAAATACCTAGAGGTGGTTTTCTGTCGAGGGGAAGGAGATGAGCACTTGCCCCCCCACCTAACTCCCCCTGGGGGCCAAGTTGGTGGGTCCCACGCGAACAAGGAATCTGGCCGCGTGGGACACTCCCTTTTGGTCCCTGGTGGCCCTCTGGTGTCCCCCTTCTGGCTGTTGGTCCCTCTGGTAAAATAACTTACCTCCAAATTTTTATGGAATTTTTCGAGAAAATTTTCTGAAGAGAATTTTTAAAACTTCATATTCTGAAATATCTGAACCCTGAAATAATTATGTCTATGCATATACTCTAATCTTTTAAGATAAACAAAATCTAATGCAACACAATTTTTATGGGAATCAAGTTTTCATCATTTTCACATTAGTAATGAGGTTGATCAAGTCTCATTAATAATATGCAAAAGATGTAATACATGATTCTTATTTTATATAAAGAGAAAAATTCAAGTTACCTCATATTTGATTGGAATAGTTCCAATCATTATGGTAGCATATTTTGGTTCAGGAGGTGGTAGTGCAAATTCAAAGCTTCCAACTATAAGAGTATTTCTTTGAATAGAATTCGCACTCTTGTTTATCATTGTGACTGGATTCTTCTTGGGAAAATAGATAGTATGCTCATTTCCTTTGACATTAAATGTCACTTTGCTCTCAGTGCAATTTATCACAGCTCCTGTAGTGTTTAAAAAGGGTCTTCCAAGAATAATAGATAGATTATCATCCTCAGGCATTTCTAATATAACAAAGTCTGTAGGAATTAAAACATTAGCAATAGAGATAGGAACATCCTCACATATACCTATGGGCACAGCCGTTGATTTATCAGCCATTTGTAATGAAACTTCAGTTGTAACCAATTTGTTTAGGTCAAGTTTCTTATACAAAGAAAAAGGCATGACACTAACACTAGCTCCTAAATCACATAGGGCATATTTCACATAAGTTTCTTTAATGTGACAAGGAATAGTGGGAATACCAGGGTCTCCACGTTTTTCAGGCAATTTCCCTTCAAATGAATAATTAGCAAGCATAGCAGTAATTGCATCATTAGGTATGTTCCTCTCATTAGTGACAGTATCTTTCATATATTTTGAATATGGAGGAATTTTAATAGCATCAACAAGAGGAATTTGCAAACACAAAGTTTTAATCAATTCAAAAAACTTCTCAAACCTAGCATCATCCAAAGATTTAATTACCTCTTGGGGATATGGTATGGGCCTTTGCACCCATGGATCCCTTTCTTTACCTTTTTGCTTCTTCTTTTTATTCTTCTCTGTAGGTAATTGAGGGTCTTCTTTCTCAATAGATTCAGGTTCTTCCTTATTTTCTTCTTGTGTTGTTCTTCTTCAAGCGGAGGTGATTCTTCTTCTTCAATATTATTATCTTCAGTCTCAGCATCAGAAATAGAAATATCCTTGTCTTGTTCTTGAGACTCATCAGTATCTTTGCTTTCATTGGGAGATTTTCCTGCAGAAGATTTCTTTTTGAGAGCCTCTTGCTCTTTCCTCTTAGGATGGTTCTCAGGATAGTCAGGATCCTGGGTATTGCACCACCCCTAGTATTAACTCCAAAAACCTGTTTCTTTTCCATAAGATTTGCATACAATTGATTTTGAAGAGAAACCATTTGTTCAACTTGATTATTCATCATCTCACAATGTTTAACAATTCTTTTAAACTCTCCCACACTAGCATTTATATTTCACGGACAGATTTAATCTTATGAAAGTTTTCCATAATTTTCAATCTAATCTCATGCTCCTTAGGATTATTATTATAAGCAAAATCATTAACATAGGATACATCAACAGGGGGAGTTACCTTTTCATTACCTTCCAAAGAACTAATAGCATTGACTGGAATTGGAAAGCATGGTTGGTCATTAGGAAGTTTAACACCTAATTCAGCTAATTGCTTGAGATGAGAGATTTTAATTCCCTTCTCTTCCATATCCTTGGAAGCTTCTTTCATTCCCTCTTCATTTAATTCAATAATGCCTCTTTTCTTCTCCGGAAATATCTCTTTTCCATTAAACTCTTCGATATTCCAATCTTCATAATTTCTAGAGATAGTCTCCAATAAATCAGTTGCTTTATCAACAGTCCTTTCCCTGAAAACATTACCTACAATACTATCAAGATAGCTTCTAGTGTTTTCAGTTAGTCCATTATAAAATATATCAAGTATTTCATTACTCTTAAAGCCATTGGTAGGACATTTCCTAACCATCTTTCTGTACCTCCCCCAAGCTTGGGGTAAATCCTCCTTCTCTTTCTGTGAAAAGTTGCTAATCTCCATAATTAAACCATGAACCTTACCGGCAGGGAAGTATTTATTATAGAAGACCTGCAAACATTCTTCTTTGCTAGTAAACTCAGCAATGTGTTCAAAAGGAAACTCATTATCTCTCCCATAAAACTTATACTCCCTCCGTTCCTGAATATAGGGCGTATAGTTTTCTGGCACGGATATTAAGACATGAGACTTTTCTACATGGTGGAATCATTTCACATGGAAAAAATCAGGGAGAGAGTTGTTCCAAACATCCACAAATTGAAAACAATCCGTCAAATCTCTCCGTGGAGGGATTTAATTCGTCTTTGGAGTGGTAAAATTGTCTAAAAATCGCAATACACCTTATATTGTTGATTTTTTCTCAAAAAACTATACACCTTACATCAAGGAACAGAGGTAGTACTTCTCAGCTTCTTTAATCTTTTCAGGATCAACACTAAACTCATATTCTTTATCTTTAATTTTAATAGCTGGAGCATTCATTTTCTTAGCAACAGGGAAATAATTATCAAGAGGAGAATTTGCATAACTATCAAGTTTCTCTAATTTATCAAATCCTGAATCCATAAAAGCCATAGTAAAAGCCTCTTCTTCCTCAGAAGAAGTTTCATACTCATCATCAAAATATTCAATATCTTCTAACTCAGACTCCACATTTTAAATAGTAGAAGATTCAGGAATTTCATGTGTTTCAATTATCTCAGATGTTTCATTTGTTTCAGGTGTCACTTCTTTGTCTATGCTACCACATATTAAATCATTTTCAGTATTAGTAGACATCTTAGACAATGGTGAACTAGATATTTTTTTACCTTTCTTTTTAGTAACAATAGCAGAAGCAACATCAGGTGAAAAGTTTTGCCTACTTGGCAAGTCCTTACCTCCTCGAGTAGTGGAAGGCCTCACTTCCTTAGCAGTGCTTTTTTTCCTTTCCATTGGTTAGGAACAAGTAAATGCAGCAAATAAATGATAACAAGTTGTCTTACCAATAAATCTAGGTTCCCCGGCAACGGCGCCAGAAAAGTTCTTGATACCCACAAGTATAGGGGATCGCTGAAATCTTCGTTGGGAAGTATTACCCAAATTTATAGTTCGACACGATGGGAACACAAGAATACCAATAAGACTTTAGCAATTGAGACGTCACTCTCAACCACACCTGTATATCAATAAACTTGCAGCAGTAATAGTGATGGCAGCAATATGATTCAAGTAACCACAGTAAAACATCAGTAGTGACAAGGGTTTCCCAGTTTTCACCAGAAAAGTGAAAGTGTAACTCAGAGATTTAAAACGTAGGCATGAGGTGACAGCGGGATGCTGCATGAATAAGATTGATCATATAATAAGATTCATATAGCAATGGGACTTATCTCTAACTTCGATATATGTAGGTATGTGTTCCATAATTAGTTGTGCGTACTAACCAAGAGAATTTGCACAACATCTATTGTCCTACCTGCCCATTTCACCGGGGCCAACTTGGAACTACAGGTAATTAAGGTCTACCCTTTCAAATAGCCCGGAACAATGCATTAACACTTCATGAACACATAGAATCCTCAAACTAAAACATCTCCCCCTTGTTTTCCCTATATGTCACATGTAGGGTTCGCAGGTTCAACATATTAGCAGGTGATACACTTTGCAGATAGATACCAAACTCAATTATATGATGGGGCAAAATAAGTTCAGTACTGAAATCATGCCACTCGGGCCCTAGTAGCAAGCATTAAACATGGCATAGGTGCATCAAACACAATTCAAAAGCATCCTCAAGATAAACCCCTAAAATCTCGAACAACGAGTATCATTACATGATCAATCTCATCCAATCCCCATCCACCTCATGTGCCTACAGCGGACTACTCACACATGGTGATGGTGAGGGAGCTCATGGTCGATGGAGATGAAGGCGGTGATGATGGCGGTGAAGACGGCCTCCGGATCCCTCCTCCGGGGGAGAAATCCTGGATCAATCTGTCTCCGAAAACGAAGATCGTGGGTGTGGCGGCGCTCTGTTTCGCCAATAGCTCTCCCCTCCTAGGGCAGCCACTTTTTCGTATATATGAAGGGGTACGTCGAAGCCGAAGGCGAGGAGGTGTTTGAGGCTCCAGATGGGTGGGCCCACGCGGCCAAAGAATCTGGCCGCGTGGGGCCCTCCCTTTTGGGCCTCCGACGCTTCCTCGTGTCCATCTTTCGCTCATGGGCCTTCTTTTCCATAAAAAATGACGTGGTATTTTTCCCCGATTTAATTTCCTGCAAACATAATCAGAAACAAGACTTTGCTAAAAACACCATCAGATTCAGCAGTTTTTATTCAAATATGGGAAGATTCCGGAGCAAATTATGAAGCAAAGTGATTGGAAAAGTAGATGCACTTTAGGTGCATCACTAACGAACTAGTCCGGTAGAGGCTTACTAGGGACACCTGTTTGTTTATATTCCACACATGTATTATGTTTCCAATTAATACAATGATAGCATGGATACTAAACTATTATCATAAACATGAATATGCTAATAAACTATTTTATTATTGCCTCTAGGGCATATTCCCAACAGTATCCCACTTGCACTAGAGTCAATAATATAGTTTACATTTTCTCGATTCAACACCCATGGAGTCTCAGTGCTGATCATGTTTGCTCGTGGAAGAGGTTCTATCCGTGTTCTGTACTATACAGTTCTTTATGTTCTTTGCAAAACGTCAATGTCACCTATTTTGACATTACTTCATCATCACATGATAAACCTCATATCATCACATGATAAACCTCATCATCATATGACAAATATAATATATTTGGTTACAGAGTGAGACTTTCGTTTCCCTTTTATGCCTACATGACGTATGATCAGTCAAAAGAACTTTCACATGGCATGTGCACCCGGAACTCACTCAATCTTGAAACAAAATTTCTCAAACCAAAATCTTATATCTTTTAATCCTTGAATTAATCATATACTCCTATATGTTGTAGACTCAACAAATCGATAGTGCAATCCAAGTCACTTCGATATTTTCGATCACGCTTTCGCTACGATTCTGCCTTTATGAGATTTCCAATCTAGTTTGGTGTCATGACTTCAACCAAGTCTACCAATCTCTAGATTCAATTATCTCATCTCCATGTTGAAATGACTCCTCATTCCTAACATGTTCTTCTAACCAAGAACTTGGGTCACATTTCGTCAAATACAAAATTATGGTTCTTATATGTTTAGTCCTATGAACAATTCATATCGAACACCAACATATCCTCCAACCATTACTTCTGTACTGAGTTATCAACTCAATGTTTCACCTATTTCTCACAAGCAAATGAACTTTTCTTTTCTTGTTTCATTTTAAAATCCTTCAAAATCTTACTTAGGTTAAACATCCCGACTCATTTATCTACAAAATACGCATCTATCTCCATAGATATTTGAAATTCAAATTAACTTCACAAGTTATGCGTTTGGTTCCCGAAATATTTACAACATTTATGAAATCTCCATTTCATATAAACAAGATGTTGTAAACTCCCACCCAAATATATCCATACACATATTAAATTGTGAAACCACTTTGGCTCCCACTCAGAAAATATGTTATCTCTATATTTGATTAACAATGATTCACTAGCTCCCACTCAAACTCATGTCTCCACATATTTGATTATGGAAATTAGTTTCTGCTCTCACTTGATATATGTCGCCACATATTTTAATTAGATCCCACTCAGTTCTTTATGCACTTTCTCGATATTTTGGACACCTCCAAAATTCTTAATTAACTTTTAAAATTCGAGAACTCATATACGAAACGCTAGTACTTTGCTAGCTTTAAGTTTTATTTATTCTCTACAAAACCCCTTTTGAGGAATAAATATGTGAAACATCACTTTCACAAAATCAAGTAACAATTACTTTGTGATTTAAACTTAACATAGGATGACTCTCAGTCACTTTTGTATTTAAGGCATCTATCTCTTCTTTGTAGTTTCGTAGGTATGTCTTGCTTTTTAAACATGATAAGTAAATCATGAATATTATTTTGTAACCTGACAAAATTTAATATTCTTGAATCCTACCTTCTTTGGAAAATCTAAAACCGAAATTCAATGATCACCATCATTAATTCCTTCATGTATCAAGTTTTAACCAACATAGCACTTTGCATATGTGCCACTCGATACATAAAAATGCAATGTTTTTGGCTTATCAATTTATTCCAACAATTCTTTTATCCATGAGACCTTTCATGATAAAACAACTAAAATACTTAGCACTACCAAAAATATTGGTTTTGCCCCTTTTAGTCTCATATTATGGAATCACATTCATAGTCACACTTATGAATATACTACAAAATTATTCGCAATAGTCTCTAATTATCTCATAATTAATGAAACCACCTTTTCTCATAACTCATTTGAAAAATATATGCGAATCATACATAGACCCTTATTTCTAAACAGAGTGTTTATCAAATAAATCTAAATGCTATTTATTAAACCCCAAAATAAAACCCTTCTTTGAGTCCACACAATATCGAATAGTGCGTGATTACGATATCTTAGGATATATCAAACGCCTTTGAAATATTCTAAACATTGTAATTTGTGATAACACTTCTCACAAGTCCGCATACTAACATATAACTCAAATATTTTTGTCTCTTTTATCAAATAAAAAAGATTCAATTTTCTTGTTAACTTAATATCCTAAACTCCAGAATTTTATTTGACCTCATCAAATATCATAACTCGATCAAATATATATATTTACTCATATCATTTATGATGGAGCGCACAAAATAATGACATTTAACATTTGCTGAAAAATACAACGAACACTTGTGTTTATTTTCGGCAACTCATGGCACTCTTCCAAAGGGTGTCATTTTAGTCATACTCCTTTTAATAAGGCGCATTGATAAAACATAAAAATGTTTATTCAATGTTTAGCACGACTAAAACAATTATCATTATTAAGTTTTGGATATCTTTAGTATGTCACATATTTTATAAATGTTTAACTAATCATCGTTTAGATTAAACTAAGGACAATAATCTCATAATAGAAACGTGATCATCAAAAAGAATTACTCATGAAAATAGAACAACCACTTGTCTTTAACATGAATAACCGTCTCATAAACCAAGACACACTAATTTAAAGATCACACTTAATTCGATTACAAAAACTCATTCAAATCCTCTAATAAAAAATGATAAATGTTGTAACATCCCAATTTTCAAAAATTGCATGAGCACGCATCCATGTCATCATATGCATTTGTTTGTGCATTTAGTTTAATTAATTTAGGTGGCTTGATTTGATTTTGTTTTTATTTATTCAAATAATGGAATAAAGGGTGCTAAGTAACCCTAGCCATGTTCAAACATTTTATTTTATTTTGTTGGCAAGATAAGTGCCAAAATATTCTATATTTGAAATACTCTCTGAAAAGTATTTTTATAAACTTTTACAAAAGGTTTTACCAAATCTGTTTTAAAAACAGAGAAAAGAAAAAGGGAAAAGGTTTGTTAAAAAAAAATGAAAAGGCCAGCCAGTCCCAAGCCAGCCCAGCAACTGGCCCAAGACCAGCCCAGCATCGTCCCCGCTCCGGCCCTCTATCCTTTCTTTTCTTCCCTCTGACCGACGGACCCCACGATGACGTATGCGCTGACGTCATCGGATCCTCAATCTCCAGCACCCGTATCCGAGTCGAACTCCGGATCAAATCCGTGCGATTTACGCGGGGTTCGTTGCTCTTGTTCGCGTCCATATAAACCCCACCTCCTCCGCTTCGATTTCGCCCCAAAAACCCTAGCCGATACGCCGCCAGGCTGCTCGAGCGCGACCCCGCCGTGCCACCATTGCCGCCGGTAAGAGCCCAACTCCGGCCACTGCTCCGACGACCCCAGCCCCTCTTCTTCCCCCTATTCGCTTTGTTCCGTCGTTGCGCATCTCCTGGACAACACCGCCTAATTTTTCCATCCTCAGATCGACGAGAGTGTGCTCGCCCGACGCCGTCCGCCGCCTGTAGCAACTCCGGCGAGCAATCACCGGAGGAGGAGACGACCCCGGAGCACGCCGCCTCGCCATCGTGTCCGCCTCGTCACGCTGATCACCGAGGTGAGATCCGCGCGTCCTGGAATGCCCTAGATCGTCGGGAACGTCGATGCCGACGCGTCGCCGCCGCGCGCCGCCGCTTGCCGAAACCCTAGCTCCGGCCGGTCACCTCGGTTTAGATCTGGACCGTTGGATCTAGATCCAACGGCTCCCTTTTAACCTCTTAACCCGAATCGGTATGGACCAATCAGAGCACGCCGCATCAGCGCCGAGTCAGCTGCCCAGTCAGCGCCATGTCAGCCCCCATTATCTGTAATTTCGGCCGAATTGTTTTAATTTGGCAGTTTTGCAAAAAAAAACCTGCACCTTAGAACCTTCATATCTTTTTAATGGCTAGGCCAAATTTAATGAACTTTATATTTTTGAAAACCTTATAACCTGTAGAATATTTTAGAACTGTTAGTTTTCTGTTTTTCCTATTTAAAATTATTCGAATTTGAAATGGGAGATTTGAGTAATTTTGGCATATCTTTAAATCTATACATTATTTTAAATTGATTTCTTCTGCGAAAGTGTGTATTTTAGTGTCCTATGTCCAGTAGTATTTTTGGTTTGCACTTTTGCATCATGCATTTATAATGTTTTTGTAAAAACTCAAATAATGGTATTTTGACCATAGTAATTGTTTTAAAATTATTTTAAATCACTAAAATTATGTATCATGAGCATCATGCATATAGTAAATAACAGAAAGTAATAACTTTATTAATTGTTTAACTTTGACTTGTGTTGTTAGCAAATCATCATGCATTCATATATTATTGTAATGCTATTTATTGCTTATGTATTGATTGTATGCAATTTGTTTGTTTAGATTGTGTGGAGTGCCAAGAGTGCTGTGAGTGCTGCAACAACCTGAACAACTGTCAAGGCAAGTACACACACCAATTCATGAAGGACCTACTATTTTGTTATATTATGCACTGCAGATTATTTCAGTAGCTTTGCATGATAGGCTTACCACTACTATTATATATATGCTATGCAAACCTGTTAGGATAGCCACATGACTAGTTGACTAGTGACCTATTTAATTTAGTGGAATTGCTTGCTGCAAAACTGAAGTGTTTTATTGTAGTTGAGTTAAGGAAAATTCTACTAAATTAATGAACTACCTAGGTGGTACTGGTTTGTATGATGGAGGCGAAGTTGAGTGGCTATTCAGGCCCATTTCTATGGGTGAACCTGAATACGTGCACTTGTGAAAGGCCACCTAGGGTTTGAGATTAATGTCACACCGTGTTTGTTTGCCCGACCGTGCAACCACTAGTCATATGGGCTCTGTCTTGACGGAGTACGTTGTGTGGACCTGGGTCAGTGAGATCTGATGATATAGAGGGGTAGGACGGCAGTGATCTCGCTAGGGTACCATGGGAAAACACTTCTGAAAAGTCTCGTCTTGATCTTCTCCTTTCCTTTTCACTAAATGAGGGTTAAGAATAGAATGGGTTGATCGAGTCTAGTGGGGAAAGTGCCACAAACTCTCGAGAGTTATTTGAAACTATGATCATAGTCGTGTCCTCGGTAACGGACAATCACGAGTGACCAAATAAGGTTGTCGACAGAAGATCTCACTCATTCCAATTTCAGTAATAAAACTTGTTGGGTGAACTCGGGTAAATGAGACATTGGATGCGTTCCATGGGAGTGTCTCATAATGTTAAGTCAAAATTGAAAAAGGTTTTATGAAAAGTAGGATAAAATTTGCTTTCCGCAAGAGCCTTGAGATCCACCAGCCAAATATGCATATAGAATAGTCTTTGCCATTTTTATACCACCATAGTGCGATACTTGCCAGCCTGTCACAAGGTATTGACCCAAATTCCCTGGGCTGCAACGTTAATGTTGCAGGTTGTTCAGATGAGGAGTAAGGACATTTGTTTACTTTCGAGCTTACAACCAACATGTTCGCCAGTGGCACATGGAGATGATGGAGCTCAGTGCTACTTTATTATGCTGCTTGAACTCTGAATAATATTTATGGAACTCTATTTATTTTAAGCTAGCTTTGGCTATGCAAAGTTGTAATAAAGTACTTTATTCTGGATCATTCGTACTTGCGATGTAATAATGTTTAACATTTATGCATGATATTACATCCTGTTGGTGAATGCTAGCCGTACTCGATCCAGGGCCTAGCAATTCACGAGGTATTCTTACTTTTCAAAGTGAGGGTGCTACAGAATGGTATCAGAGCGTAATGTTGCCTGTAGGCTCGAAAACCCTAGGTTTGGATTAGAAATAAGAAAGACCATAGGAACAAAATTTTATTTTCTTCTTATCCAAATCTTTCCAAACATCTTTCTTGTACCTTTCTCAACTATTGCTTTCTGAATTACCTTCTCTTGTTTTAGATGACCAACCTCATAGAATATATCAACAAAGGATCAATGATGATTATGGCTATGGATTGTGACATGGAGTTTCAAAAGACACCTAAGAAGAACTTTCAGAAGGAAGACATAGTCGAGACCACCACTCTACATAGGTTATCAGTTATTGTCTCGCGTTAGAGTATTGACCTATCAAAATGTGGTATGGCAGTACTAGTGTGCTCGTGTTAGAACCTATCGTGTTAGTTAAGTTTTCAAAACCTTATTTTACGAATTTATAAAATTCTTGACTTGTTTTACTATGTGATCGTTTGCTTGTGCTGATTGTTGTTAATTGTTTGTATGGGTAGAAATATTCCTTTAGATCTTTCTATCTATGCTTATCTATGCTAAACCCCAACAGATGCCTCCTCGCCGTGACCCCACAACAACAACAACAACGACCAGATGCGGCAGATGATGGCAGCACAGACGCAACTGATGAACATGATGGCTCAATTTTTGGCGAACCAGAATGCACCACCACCACCACCTCCTCCACCGCCACCACCACCACCCCCAGTGGACAGGCTTACCAGATTCCTGAGACTTAGACCCAATAAGTTCTCTACAGCCACTGAACCCATTGTAGCTGATGATTGGTTACGTTCTGTGCACAAGGATCTAGTCACTTGTGAGTACAATGATGCTGAGATGGTGAGATTCACTGCTCACCTACTCGAGGGACCAGCAGCACAGTGGTGGGAGACCTACCAGATTACTCACCCATTAGCTGGACTCACATGGGACACCTTTAAGGAAGGATTCCGCAATGCTCACATTTCCTCAGGAATCATGAACCTGAAGAAGATGAGTTCCGCAATCTGAGGCAAGGTAACAGGACTCTGAAGGAATACATGGATGATTTTTGTGCTCTGTCACGCTATGCTCCAGAGGACATTGATACTGATGCTAAGAGGAAGGATAAATTCCTTAAGGGACTCAGTGGTGAACTGAAAATTCCTCTGTCAGTGGCGTATGCACCAAATTATCAAGCACTTCTGGATCAAGCCATCACACTGGATGACAACATCAGGAAAGAGGAGACCAGAAAGAGGAAGTATAGTGGCAGCAGCAAGTACAGTTCAGGACCTATACAAAAGAAGCCACACTTTCATGAGCACAGTGGAGGACATAACTATCACAAGCATGGGAATGGCCACAACCACCATGGCCATAACCACACCAATGGAAACAAAGGAGGAAATGGACATGGGGGTGGAAACGGACACAACCATGGCAAGGGGAACAGTAATGGCAATGGACAGCATCGTCATGAGCACAAGAGAGACCTCAGCCAGATAACCTGCTTCAAATGCAAGAAACAGGGACACTACTCCACGGAGTGCCCAGAGAAGAAGGCGGAGGAAGCTGCCAAGTTCAATGCTATTCAGAAGGGGCACGTGAACCATGTCAATGCGGAGGAAGTGTACGATGAACCTGATGCTGTGATTGGTACGTTTTTGCTCAACTCCTTTACAGCATTAGTTTTATTCGATACCGGAGCATCGCATTCATTCATATCAAGAACTTTTGTTAACAAAAACAAGATAGCCACATCAACCATGACAAACCCGATTAGAGTAAGTTCCCCCGGAGGAGAAATGTTTGCAAAAACCCAGTGTAGAGACTTGACACTAGAAATTGGAAGGAATGCTCTCCCCATAAATTTGATAATATTAGAAACCCAAGGGTTGGACGTCATCCTAGGAATGGACTGGATGACCAGTTTTGGAGGTGTCATAGATTGTGCAAACCGAACCATCACCCTGACTACTCCGGAAGGGAAGAAGATTAGGTTCAAGTCCAAATGTCATCTTAAGGGAGTTAGGCTTAATTCTCTTAAGGGGGTTAGCCTTCAAGAGGTGCCCATAGTAAGGGAATATTCTGATGTATTTCCAGAAGAATTACCGGGAATGCCACCAGATAGAGATGTGGAATTTCTCATTGAGTTAGTACCGGGGACAGGACCCATAGCCAAGAGACCATATCCAATGGCGGTAGATGAACTGAAAGAACTCAAGAAACAGTTAGATGAACATCTGCAGAAGGGATTCATTCGTCCGAGTTCTTCACCATGGGGAGCTCCGATACTATTTGTTGAGAAGAAGGATAGTACCCAGAGATTAGTTACGGATTATCGTTCACTGAACGAAGTGACTATCAAGAATAAATACCCACTACCCAAGATCAATGATCTGTTTGATCAATTGGAAGGTGCATGTGTATTCTCTAAGATCGATCTTCGATCAGGGTATTTCCAAATGAAGGTTAGGGAGATGGACATACCCAAGACCGCATTTACCACTCGGTATGGTCTGTATGAGTACACAGTGATGCCTTTTGGTTTGACCAATGCACCAGCTTATTTCATGAATATGATGAATAAGGTATTCATGGATTTTCTGGATAAATTTGTTGTTGTTTTCATTGACGACATCCTAATTTATTCCAAGAGTCACAAGGAGCACGAGGAACACCTACACATAGTGTTGCAGAGGTTGAGAGAGCACAAGTTGTATGCCAAATTCAGCAAGTGTGAATTTTGGTTGGAGAAAGTTGGATTTTTAGGACACGTGGTGTCTAAGGAGGGGATCGCAGTAGACCCAGAAAAGGTGTCCGCAGTGACCGAGTGGGAACCACCCAAGAACGTGGGAGAAATCCGTAGTTTCCTGGGATTGGCAGGATATTATAGGAGGTTTATTGAGAATTTCTCGAAGATTGCCAAACCAATGACGGAATCGTTGAAGAAGGATAAAAAGTTTGAATGGAACGAAGCTTGTGAAACCAGTTTCCAAGATTTGAAGAAGCGGTTAGTTTCAGCACCAGTCTTGTGTCTACCAGATATAGAAAACGATTTCCAAGTATATTGCGACGTATCGCGTCTTGGTTTAGGAAGTGTCTTGATGCAGGGAGGCAAAGTAGTTTCTTACGCCTCTAGACAACTCAAGAAGCATGAAGTTAACTATCCTACTCATGATTTAGAGTTAGCTTCAGTGGTTCATGCACTGAAGACTTGGAGACAGTATCTGATGGGAAAACGATGTGAGGTATTCACCGATCACAAGAGTCTCAAATATATCTTCACCCAGAAGGAGTTGAACATGAGACAAAGGAGATGGTTAGAACTCATAAAAGATTATGATTTGAGTTTGCAATATCACCCAGGAAAAGCCAACGTAGTGGCTGACGCCTTAAGCCGTAAGGTTCATGTTAATGGATTAACGGCAGGTGAATTGCCGGAAGATTTGTGCAATGCATTTAAAGACCTTAGATTGGAAGTGGTACCTGAAGGATTTATAGCAGCACTGGAGGTGCAACCAATACTGATGGATAGGATACGAGAAGCACAGAAGGGAGATAAAGTGATGGAAGAAATCAAGACCAATCTGAGTGAAGGCAAGGCCAAAGGATTCCGGGAGGATGAACAAGGCACGATGTGGTTTGAGAACCGTATTTGTGTGCCGCAAGATGAAGACCTTAGGAAACTAATCTTACAAGAGGCACATGACTCACCTTATTCAATACATCCGGGTAACACCAAGATGTATATGGATGTAAAGGAGAGATTTTGGTGGAATGGTCTGAAGAGGGATATCGCAGAATATATTGCCAAATGTGACGTGTGTAGCCGCGTAAAGGCAGAACATCAGAAACCCGCTGGACTGCTACAACCATTACCAGTACCAGAATGGAAATGAGAGCAAATTGGAATGGATTTCATCACAGGACTACCCAGAACCAAGTCAGGTTATGATTCGATATGGGTGATTGTTGACCGTCTGACCAAAGCGGCTCACTTTATTCCTGTGAAAACCACTTATACAAGTGCAAAGCTCGCGGATATCTATATGAAGAGAATTATGAGCTTACATGGTGTTCCTAAGAAAATTGTTTCTGATAGAGGTACCCAATTTACCTCACATTTCTGGAAGCAACTGCATGAGTCGTTAGGAACAAGACTAGAGTTCAGTACAGCTTTTCATCCATAGACGGATGGACAGACTGAGAGAGTCAACCAGATTCTGGAAGACATGCTTAGGGCATGTGCACTGGACTATAAATCTAGCTGGGATGATAACTTGCCATATGCAGAATTCTCATACAACAATAGCTACCAAGCTAGTATAGAGATGGCACCTTTTGAGGCATTGTACGGAAGAAAGTGCACTACACCATTACTGTGGAGCGGTGTAGGTGAGCGTAGCTTATTTGGTCCTGACATAATTCAAGAGGCTGAAGAGAAGGTTAGATTGATAAAGGACAGGCTAAAAATAGCACAGTCAAGGCAGAAGAGTTATGCAGATTCCAAGCGCAGGGAAATCACCTATGAGGTAGGTGATAGAGCATACCTCAGAGTCTCACCTCTACGTGGGGTGAAAAGGTTTGGAAGCAAAGGAAAGTTAGCACCTCGATTCATTGGACCCTATAAGGTTCTCTCTCGTAAAGGAGAAGTAGCTTATGAGCTAGAACTGCCAGAGGTACTATCAGCAGTTCACAAGGTGTTCCATGTTAGCCAGTTGAAAAAGTGTCACCCTGAGAAGGCCGAGACAGCACTACGCGATACTGTGCCCTTGGAAGAAGTTCAACTGGAGAGTGATTTGACTTATGAGGAGAAGCCAATCAAGATTTTAGAGACTGCAGAGAGGATTACTCGTACCAGGACAATCAAGTTCTGCAAGGTCCAATGGAGCCATCATACCGAAGAAGAAGCTACCTGGGAACGGGAGGATGATTTGCGAGAAGAACACCCGCACCTATTTGCTAACCAATCCGAATCTCGGGGACGAGATTCATCTTAAGGGGTTAGGTTTGTAACATCCCAATTTCCAAAAATTGCATGAGCACGCATCCATGTCATCATATGCATTTAGTTTAATTAATTTAGGTGGCTTGATTTGATTTTGTTTTTATTTATTCAAATAATGGAATAAAGGGTGCTAAGTAACCCTAGCCATGTTCAAACATTTTATTTTATTTTGTTGGCAAGATAAGTGCCAAAATATTCTATATTTGAAATACTCTCTGAAAAGTATTTTTATAAACTTTTACAAAAGGTTTTACCAAATCTGTTTTAAAAACAGAGAAAAGAAAAAGGGCAAAGGTTTGTTAAAAAAAAATGAAAAGGCCAGCCAGTCCCGAGCCAGCCCAGCAATTGGCCCAGGACCAGCCCAGCATCGTCCCCGCTCCGGCCCTCTATCCTTTCTTTTCTTCCCTCTGACCGACGGACCCCACGATGACGTATGCGCTGACGTCATCGGATCCTCAATCTCCAGCACCCGTATCCGAGTCGAACTCCGGATCAAATCCGTGCGATTTACGCGGGGTTCGTTGCTCTTGTTCGCGTCCATATAAACCCCACCTCCTCCGCTTCGATTTCGCCCCAAAAACCCTAGCCGATACGCCGCCAGGCTGCTCGAGCGCGACCCCGCCGTGCCGCCATTGCCGTCGGTAAGAGCCCAACTCCGACCACTGCTCCGACGACCCCAGCCCCTCTTCTTCCCCCTATTCGCTTTGTTCCGTCGTTGCGCATCTCCTGGACAACACCGCCTAATTTTTCGGTCCTCAGATCGACGAGAGTGTGCTCGCCCGATGCCGTCCGCCGCCTGTAGCAACTCCGGCGAGCAATCACCGGAGGAGGAGACGACCCCGGAGCACGCTGCCTCGCCATCGTGTCCGCCTCGTCACGCTGATCACTGAGGTGAGATCCGCGCGTCCTGGAACGCCCTAGATCGTCGGGAACGTCGATGCCGACGCATCGCCGCTACGCGCCGCCGCTTGCCGAAACCCTAGCTCCGGCCGGTCACCTCGGTTTAGATCTGGACCGTTGGATCTAGATCCAACGGCTCCCTTTTAACCTCTTAACCCGAATCGGTATGGGCCAATCAGAGAACGCCGCATCAGCGCCGAGTCAGCTGCCCAGTCAGCACCATGTCAGCCCCCATTATCTGTAATTTCGGCCGAATTGTTTTAATTTGGCAGTTTTGCAGAAAAACCCCTGCACCTTAGAACCTTCATATCTTTTAATGGCTAGGCCAAATTTAATGAACTTTATATTTTTGAAAACCTTATACCTGTAGAATATTTTAGAACTGTTAGTTTTCTGTTTTTCCTATTTAAAATTATTCGAATTTCAAATGGGAGATTTGAGTAATTTTGGCATATCTTTAAATCTATACATTATTTTAAATTGATTTCTTCTGCGAAAGTGTGTATTTTAGTGTCCTATGTCCAGTAGTATTTTGGTTTGCACTTTTGCATCATGCATTTATAATGTTTTTGTAAAAAACTCAAATAATGGTATTTTGACCATAGTAATTGTTTTAAAATGATTTTAAATCACTAAAATTATGTATCATGAGCATCATGCATATAGTAAATAACAGAAAGTAATAACTTTATTAATTGTTTAACTTTGACTTGTGTTGTTAGCAAATCATCATGCATTCATATATTATTGTAATGCTATTTATTGCTTATGTATTGATTGTATGCAATTTGTTTGTTTAGATTGTGTGGAGTGCCAAGAGTGCTGTGAGTGCTGCAACAACCTGAACAACTGTCAAGGCAAGTACACACACCAATTCATGAAGGACCTACTATTTTGTTATATTATGCACTGTAGATTATTTCAGTAGCTTTGCATGATAGGCTTACCACTACTATTATATATATGCTATGCAAACCTGTTAGGATAGCCACATGACTAGTTGACTAGTGACCTATTTAATTTAGTGGAATTGCTTACTGCAAAACTGAAGTGTTTTATTGTAGTTGAGTTAAGGAAAATTCTACTAAATTAATGAACTACCTAGGTGGTACTGGTTTGTATGATGGAGGCGAAGTTGAGTGGCTATTCAGGCCCATTTCTATGGGTGAACCTGAATACGTGCACTGTGAAAGGCCACCTAGGGTTTGAGATTAATGTCACACCGTGTTTGTTTGCCCGACCGTGCAACCACTAGTCATATGGGCTCTGTCTTGACGGAGTACGTTGTGTGGACCTGGGTCAGTGAGATCTGATGATGTAGAGGGGTAGGACGGCAGTGATCTCGCTAGGGTACCATGGGAAAACACTTCTGAAAAGTCTCGTCTTGATCTTCTCCTTTCCTTTTCACTAAATGAGGGTTAAGGATAGAATGGGTTGATCGAGTCTAGTGGGGAAAGTGCCACAAACTCTCGAGAGTTATTTGAAACTATGATCATAGCCGTGTCCTCGGTAACGGACAATCACGAGTGACCAAATAAGGTTGTCGACAGAAGATCTCACTCATTCCAATTTCAGTAATAAAACTTGTTGGGTGAACTCGGGTAAATGAGACATTGGATGCGTTCCATGGGAGTGTCTCATAATGTTAAGTCAAAATTGAAAAAGGTTTTATGAAAAGTAGGATAAAATTTGCTTTCCGCAAGAGCCTTGAGATCCACCAGCCAAATATGCATATAGAATAGTCTTTGCCATTTTTATACCACCATAGTGCGATACTTGCCAGCCTGTCACAAGGTATTGACCCAAATTCCCTGGGCTGCAACGTTAATGTTGCAGGTTGTTTAGATGAGGAGTAAGGACATTTGTTTACTTTCGAGCTTACAACCAACATGTTCGCCAGTGGCACATGGAGATGATGGAGCTCAGTGCTACTTTATTATGCTGCTTGAACTCTGAATAATATTTATGGAACTCTATTTATTTTAAGCTAGCTTTGGCTATGCAAAGTTGTAATAAAGTACTTTATTCTGGATCATTCGTACTTGCGATGTAATAATGTTTAACATTTATGCATGATATTACATCCTGTTGGTGAATGCTAGCCGTACTCGATCCAGGGCCTAGCAATTCACGAGGTATTCTTACTTTTCAAAGTGAGGGTGCTACAAATGTAGAAGTAGAACGTCACCAGCATCAACTCCTTGATTGCCATCATTCTGCGATATCCACTCAGTCCCTCCATGCACTTCTAAACGGCAGGCCCTGTTTTCATAAAACAACACAAGTATCTAATACTTAGCTCACCACAAGTGTAAACGGGACATAAAACATTTACAACTTGTATATCACTATATACCTTCTGCATTGACAACTTCTCCTGCTATAGGTTCCACTTTGACATGACGAAGCCGAGACACAAACTCACAGAAAGTGATCGAATCCCTTCCCATGACATAGTCCCTGACATAATTCTTGAAGCTTACAGTAAAAAATAATAATTCTTGAAGCTGGGGGGAAGCGAGCGCAGCACCCCATCTATCGCGAATTCATTCGTCATCAAGTAGTCCCAAACAAGCACTAGACGGTGATGAATCTCATGCATCTTCCTTAGGTGTTGTTCCAAACAAGTGTTTTCTTCCATCTTGAGTGAAAGAAACTCATTCAGATTCTCAAACCTCGCAATTCGGACTTGTGCTATGAACCTATTTTTCAGCTCATCAACAATCTCATTGGCACGCAAGTCTTCGAATTGACTACTCAGGTCAGAATTCATGCAGGTGCACATCAACCACACTCAACTTGTAAGTAAGTGGTTTCTTGGCGAAGCCATTCTATTTGCTCTTCCACAGTTGCAGAAGCGTTGGGTTTATCTCCTATTGTTTCTTCTAGCACGTCAAGCAAGTCATTTGCATGTAGGACTTCACACAAAAGCAGGTACCACTCGATAAAGTTTGACCCATCTAGACGCAGATCCTCGGCCGTGAAAAGACGACCATAGTCGGCCATGATCTACAAGGATTTTTGCAAAGACATCTTTAGGACTTTTGTTTATGATAATTTTAGTTCATCTTAATCAAAATTACTACATGAACTCCCACTAAACTTAGCATCTCTCTGGTTGTTTAGTGACACACGATCCAAATCCACTACACCACAACCGATCATCACGTGAGATGATGTAGCTTCAAAGGTGAACATCACCATGTTGATCATATCATCCATATGACTCGTGTTTAGCCTTTCAGCTCTTGTGTTCCGAGGCCATGTATGTACATGCTTGGCTCGTCAAGTAAACCGTAGTATTTCCGCATATGTAAAAACTGGATTACACCCGTTGTATGTGGACATAGAGTCTATCACACCCGATCATCACGTGGTGCTTCAAAACGACGAACTTTTGCAACGGTGCATACTAGGGGAGAACAATTTATTATCTTGATATTAACGTGAGAGATCACCTTATCATGCTACCGTCGCGATCACATCTAAGCAAGCAATAAGGTGCATAAAAGGATTAACATCACATGCAATTCATAATTGTGATATGATATGGCCTTTTCTTCTTGTGCCTTTAATCTCCATCTCCAAAGCAACGGTATGATCTCCATCGTCTCCGGCATTATGGCGCCTCCTCCATGGTTGCCATCACCAACTATTGCTACTCTTAGGGATAAAGTAAAGCAATTACATGGTGATTCATTGACACGCAGGTCACATAAAATAATAGACAACCATATGGCTCTTGCCGGTTGCCGTACTCATCTACATGCAAGTCTTGAAAGATTACAAACATGATCATTGCATACATTATCACAAATCACACATTGGCCATACCACATCACAATCCCTGCAAAAACAAGTTAGACGTCCTCTACTTTGTTTATGCAATTTTTATGTGGCTTGGTTCAACGAGATAGAACCGTTCTAATCTACTCAAAAACCACAACGGTGATATAGAAGTTGCTTATTTTATATCCTTTTGAAAGGCCTTCCGTTGAAAATTGCATCTCACTATAGAAAGAGAAACAGACACCCGCCAGCCACTTATGCAATACAAGTTGCATGTCAATCGTGGAACCGGTCTCTCGTACGCGGACAAATAAGGTTGGTCCGGGCCGCTTCAATCCCACCATACCGTCGAGATACAAAGTGCACGTGAGAAGGTAGCAAAAAAATATCAATGCCCACAACTACTTGTGTTCTAATCGCACCAACATCTACGAATAGATCTAGGCTCTGGTACCACTGTAGGGTTTGTTGCATAGAAAACAAAAAATTTCCTACGAAACAAGCGGAAGAAACCCAACGGATCTAGATCTACTAGACGAAGGTAGCGAAGGTGAGATCCAGTCTCTTACCCTTGAAGAACAAACAAAGCCTTTTGTCGATGCAGGGGTTGGTCTGTCGATCCCCGCAACTAGACTCATCTAGTCGCGAGGAGATGTATTATCCGATCCGAGATCCAATCCGATGGAGCGACGCATGAGCATAACCTCCGCGGTATCCACACGTATAGCTCGATGAAGACTTCCTCTCCTTGATCCCGCAAGCGAGGGGGAAGTGGCTCGTGAGATCCCAGCAGCACGACGGCGTGGTGGTGGATATGGTGGAGAAATTTCTGCAGGGCTTCGCCAAGCGGCTGCAGGAGAGAGAGGAGGGAGGAGAGAGGGAGGGTGCGGCTAGGGTTTGAGGTAGGTGCGCCCCAACCCACCTCTCCTCTTTATATAGGCGTGGGGGGCAGCCTTTGCCCCTCCCCCGAGCCCTAGGGCCGTCCGGCCAAGGGGAAACTTAACCCCCAAGGCAGCCCTAGGGTTTTGGGGCCCTTTTCATATGTTTAGGCCGCATGGGCCATGGGGGGCTGGTGCGGCCAGCCCATGTGGGCTGCTGCACGCCCCCTTGGTCCATGTGGGCCATTAGGGCACGTGGGCCCCACTATGAGACCCCCCGGAACCTTCTAGAATATTCTGATACTCTGCCGGAAAATTCCCGAACTTTTTCGGAACCCTGAAAACCACTTTCCTTATATGAAACTTTAGTTCCGGACTCTTCCGGAGCTCCTCGTGATGTCTAGGATCTCATCCGAGACTCCGAATCAATATTCATTCACACCATCAAATATCTCAAGCCCTAGCTACATCGAAGCGTTAAGTGTGTGACCCTACGGGTTCGAGAATATGCAGACATGATCCGATCAATAATCAATAGCGGGACCGGGATGCCCATATTGACTCCTACATATTCAAAAAAGTTCCTTATCGATTGAACCACGATGCCGGAGATTCTTAATCTCGTATATGATTCCCTTTGTCTCATGATATTTAATTTGCCTGAGATTTGACCGTCGATATCTACATATCTAGTTCCATCTCGTTACCTGGCAAATTCTCTTTACTCGTCCATAATATAGGATCTCCGTGATTACTCCTAATCACATGTTTGCAAACTTTCCAGATGCTATATTACTGAGTGGGCCCAGAGATATCTACTCCGTCACATGTAGGGACAAATCCCACTCTTGATACATATCACCCAACAATCTACCATCGGAGATACCTGAAAGCCACATTTATAATCACCTAGTTACGAAGCGACGTTTGATGTCCACAAAGTATTCCTCTGGTAAACGGGAGTGATATAATCTCATGGTCCAAGGAAACTATACTTGGCATATACTAAAAGCGTTGGCAATGAAAGTGTGTGGCACGATCAATTACAACTCTTTATTTTTGGGTCTTATCCATCAAATTATTCTCCCAATGATTGACTCCATTATCAAGTGACTGTAACAAGTCCATGGTTTAGGAAACTCTAACCATCTCTTGACTAACGAACAAGTCCGATAGAGGCTTACTAGGGACACGTGTTTGTTTATATTCCACACATGTATTATGTTTCTAATTAATACAATTATATCATGGATAATAAACTATTATCATAAACATGAATATACTAATAAACCATTTTATTATTGCCTCTAGGGCATATTCCCAACACGCTGTTGATTTCATAGTCCTACTGGTTCGATAGCCTTGGTTTCTTCACTGAGGGAAAAAGCTTGCCGCTGCTGCATCTCCACCTTAAGCTTGGGGTGACCACCAACATCAACTCAATCAGTAGCATCAGTCCACAAGTTTGACAATACCCTCCAAACTGGAGAGATGATGTATGGATCGTATACTTCAGGTTGAGTCCTATGCAACCTAAGCTATGGAAGTATAAAGCTACACGAATACAAGGACATAAACGTGTTTTTGGTGTAGTTATTTCTGTCATTTTCCATCATGGCTAGAGTATTAAGTGGGTTGCGGCCGTGCAAAAACATAAAGAAAAAATTGGTCGTGATGTCTTCACAACACAAGATTTTGATATATGGAAGGTTCAGGATGGACTGAAGTGTGCATTTTTACTATGGGATCAAATCCTTGCTCACAACACAACAATACAGTAAGAGCTTGCCATAATTTTCTTGCAGCAAATGCGCGACTCAATCAAACTCAAAGTCCCGGTATTTCACCCTGATTCGTGGGCGATGGATATGTTGGATAACTCGAAGCTAAATGAAACAGAGAGCAGCATAATTTTGTGTGGATGCTGGGCTGTCTGGAATGAAAGAAACGCTCATAGACATGGAAAGACTAGCAGATCGGTCATGGAATCGGTGCGCTGGGTGATGGACACAACAAATGACCTGTCCCGCTCCGGGAAGGAAAGTAGGAAGAAAGGAAAGACTGCCAAAGCACACTGGCGGCCACAGGAAGCTGGGATGCTGAAGATAAATACAGATGCAAGTTTTATTGAAAACAATATGACAGGCGGCACTGGACTAGTGGTTCGTGATTACCAAGGAACACTGGTGTGTGCCCAAGCTCTTTGGTACGAGCATGCAGCCAGCGCTACAATTATGGAGGCAATAGCCATTCGTGATGCTGTGCGACTGGCCGCAGACAAGGGATTCACCCAGGTGATTATAGAAAGCGATTCCAAACAAGTTGTGATGCTGTGTGCGGGAGATGATCATACTAGATCTGAACTTATGCCTATCTATCAAGAGGTAAGAGAGTATAGGAGAGCTTTACCTAGCTTAAGCATTGTCTTTGTTGGGCGGGAGGCAAATCATGCCGCTCATTTATGTGCTAAACAAGCTAGAGTAGATAGGAGAAGGTGCTTGTGGATAAACTATAAACCAAGTTTCCTAATGGACACTCTTACGAGTGATTGTAATCCTACCAGTTAAGTAATAAACCTCTTTAAGTCGCAAAAAAAGTCTTATTGAATCAGCCAAACATTTAGCAAAATTTAAGAGGCGAAGAGCAAAGAGGAGAAAAAGGGACCATTTAAGATTGAAAACGATGATTATCGTTGGTAAGTGGCTCACATTTCAGTCTTGTGATTTAAGAGGCCATGATGAGAGACGGGAGCCAATCCATTGATGAAGCTTCCTTGAAATGCCAAAACTTCTTGCACATTTTTGTCCTTTTGCTGTAGTTGATGGGAATGCTCCACAAGTTTGAAAATATTTCACATGAAATAAATAAAAAAGAAATCTTGAGCATTTTATTAGAGAGAATATATTATGTAAACCGAATATGGTATGATATAAACCAATTTGGTATCCTAGAGAGATATTCTAGGAATAGGACTCTACCTCCTGTACGACACCTCTCATATAAATAAACACAATGCGGCTCGATGTATTCCATCGAGTAGGAACGCTTCAATCGATCTAACATGGTATCAAGAGCAGGCCTCTTCCGATACATCTAGAAACCCCAAAACCCTAGATCCAATCTACCCACCCAACTCCGCCCATGGCTTCCACCTCGGCTGCCGCGGCTCCCAACCTGGGATCGCCGCCTACGATGAAGCTCTCACGTGAGAACTACACTCTCTGGAAGGCACAGGTTCTTCCGGCGATCCGTGGTGCGCGGATGATGGGGCTCCTCGACGGCAAAGAAGCGGCGCCGTCAGAGATGCTGGAGCCGGCCGAAAAAGATCCGGCGACAGACAAGGATCAGTTGCCGAAACCAAACCCTGAGTACGACGCCTGGGTTGCCCGTGATCAACAGGTGCTCAGCTACTTGCTGCAGTCGTTAACTCCGGACATCCTGTTGCATGTCCATGACAAAGAACATGCCGTCGAAGTCTGGACGGCTCTGGCAGATATGTTTGCCTCTCAAGCTCGTGCTCGGATCACGAATCAGTGCATCGCCCTTGGCAACACCAAGAAGCGTGAGCTGACGATCGACGCATTCTTCTCCAAGATGAAGAAATTCCGTGATGAGCTTACCGATGCAGGAAGTCCCCTCTCCGACGCCAAGATGGTCTCCTTCCTCATCGCCGGACTGGGTCAAGACTATGACTTAGTTGTTGCTGCCGTCAACGCACTACCAAAAGCCTTTGCCGTAACGGTGTCCGGTCTCTATCAGCAGTGCGTCCAATATGATGAGCGACAGGAGATGCTTAACAACTCCGGTGATGGTGGCTTTACCTCCTCCGCCAACGCAGCCTATCACAGTCAGAATCGAAACCGTGGCAGAAACTATCGCGGCCGAGCATCATATCATGGCCGTGGTGATCGTGGAGACCAACACCGTGACGAACGTGATCGCGGACGTGATGATCGCACCGCGCCCGCTGGTGGTCGTGGCTGTGGTCGCGGCCGTGCACGCACCACCCCCTGGGTGGATACGACGTGCCAAATCTGCAGCAAGGAGGGACACGCTGCCCGTGACTGTTGGTGGCGTTTTGAGGACAACGATGATGATTACGATGATAATGAGGCTCATGGGGCCTCCTACGGTGTTGATACCAACTGGTATCCCGACACCGGTGCGACACATCATATCACAGGGGAGCTGGAAAAGATGACCGTTCATGAACAATATCGCGGCAAGGATCGTGTTCACATAGCCGATGGATCAGGTATGGTTATTAGTCATGTTGGTCACACAATAGTTCGAAACCCTGTTAAAGATTTGCACCTTCGAAACATTCTTCATATTCCTAGCGCATCTAAAAATCTCCTATCCGTTCATCATCTTGCCAAAGATAATAATGTCTTCCTTGAATTTCATCCGTTCTATTTTCTTATTAAGGATCGGGTCACATGGAGAACACTTCATAGAGGACGGTGCATTGGTGGTCTCTATCCTCTCATATCAAGCACTTCCACAACACAGAAGCAAGCCTTTGTCGCCTCCAAACCCTCGCAAGCACGATGGCATAGTCGTCTTGGTCATCCCTCGTCGGACATTGTTAGGAAAATACTAAGTCAAAATAAAATTTCTTATGTAAAGGATTTGCATCCTGAGTCTATTTGTGATTCATGTCAATTAGCCAAAAGTCATCAAATACCATATCCTATCTCTACAAGTATTTCTACTTTTCCATTGCAATTGATATTTTCTGATGTGTGGGGGATGGCACCCAAATCTGTTGGCCGTCATGAGTATTATGTGAGTTTTATTGATGACTATAGCAAATTCACATGGATTTATCTTCTCAAACGTCGTTCTGATGTTTTTCAAGTTTTCAAAAAACGTTCAGAAACTTGTTGAGCGACGTCTTGATCGAAAAATTATTGCCATGCAGACCGACTAGGGGGAGAGTATGAAAAGTTGAATGCTTTCTTCCAAACCCAAGGGATTTCACACCATGTGTCATGCCCTCATGCCCGCCAACAAAATGGTTCGGCAGAACGAAAACATCGTCACATTGTCGAGGTTGGATTAGCTTTTCTTGCTAATGCGTCAATGCCCCTAAAGTTTTGGGATGAAGCCTTTCTCACAGCCACATATCTCATAAACATGCTTCCTAGTAAAGTCATTGACTTTGATACTCCCATTAAGCGTCTTCTCAACATTACACCAAACTATTCCTCTCTCAGAGTTTTTGGCTGTGCTTGATGGCCCAATTTGCGTCCCTACAACAAACGAAAACTTGCTTTTCGATCTACCAGATGTGTATTTCTTGGATACAGCCCTCGCCACAAAGGAGTAAAATGTTTGGACGTCTCTTCTGGCCGAGTCTATATTTCTCGTGATGTTGTATTTGATGAAGCTATTTATCCCTTTGCTTCTCTTCATAAAAACGCCGGTGCTCTCCTTCGAAGTCAAATTCTATTGCTTCCTTCACACAATTGCAATCTTGAACACAGGGACGAACTTTGTGATGATTTCATGCCTAACACCACTCCTGCAGATTCTTATGTTTCTGTACAGAATCAGCAAGTCGCACGCCAAGAGCAACCGGCTGCTGAAAATTTCGTTCAAAATGATGAAAACCATGCTCTAGATGGTGCTGAAACGGACGAGGACGTCCCAGGCACTCCCCCGCGTCGCGACATGCATGGCGCCAGGATCGAGGATGATCCGGTCACGCATGCAGCCTCGGGATCGACGACGCCAGCGCAGAGATCTCCTGCATCCTCCTCGGATCCAGCAGTGCGCAGTCTCACCTACCCCGTGCGTGCCACGTCGCGCGTCACCCCAGATGCCCATGTGCGCGTCTCGCCAACGGCACACGCCCCGCTCCAATCACCAGCACGCTTGCGCCCGACAACAACACAACGCATGTCCCCTGACGCAGCTGATCATGGCGGATCTTCTGCGCCCGGCACTTCTACAACAGCTCCTACACAAGCTCCTGCTGGAGTTGTAACTCGACGACAGAAAGGTATTGTCCAACTGAAACAATATACTGATGGCACTGTTCGGTGGTGCATGTCCGTCTCTACAGGAGAACCACACAACCTTCGTGATGCTATGGCTGATGCAAATTAGAAAGCAGCAATGGACGAAGAATATTCCGCACTTAAGAAGAATCAGACTTGGCACCTGGTTCTAGAAAAGAAAGGTATGAATGTGATTGACTGCAAATGGGTCTATAGAATTAAGAAAAAGTCCGATGGGTCTATTGACAGGTATAAAGCCAGACTGGTAGCAAAAGGTTTTAAGCAACGCTATGGAATTGATTATGAGGACACATTCAGTCCTATTGTTAAAGCTGCTACTATTCGTCTTGTTCTCTCAATTGCTGTTTCTAGGGGTTAGAATCTTCAACAGCTAGATGTAAAGAATGCGTTCTTGCATGGCGTTCTTGAAGAGGAGGTCTATATGCGACAACCACCTGGGTATGAGAACAAGTGCATGAGCAAGTTTGTTTGCAAATTGGACAAATCTCTATATGGCTTGAAACAAGCACCCCGAGCATGGTACTCTCGTCTCAGCACTAAGCTATGTTCTTTGGGATTTGTTATGTCCAAGTCTGATACATCATTATTCATATACAACAAGTTACAACTTACCATCTATATGCTCATATATGTTGATGACATCATAGTAGCTAGTTCCTCTACACGTGCCACATATGCTCTTTTGAAGGATCTTCGTGCAGATTTTGCTCTAAAAGATTTGGGTGAATTGCACTATTTCTTGGGCATTGAGGTGAATTGCACTATTTATGCTATGAAAGTTAAGGAGAATATCATAGCAGAAATTGGGGACTCAAAGTACTCTATTCTTCTGGATGAAACATGTGACATGTCCGAATGAGAACAAATGGCACTAATTCTTAGATTTTTCAATAAAGATGGTTTTTCACAAGAAGGTTCTTTCATCTCTTACACGTGGCCAACACAAGAGCACTAACACTTAAGAGGGAGTTGTGTTCGGTACTATCCAAGCATGGATTTGATGTACAAAATATGTGAGGCCAAGGGTATGATGGGGCCAGCAACATGAAGGGGAGTTGAATGGATTGCAAACACTTTTTTTTGTTAAAGATTGCCTCTATGAATATTAGTTCACTTCTATGCACAACGCTTGTAACTTTCCCTTGTTGGTGCAGCAAAAGATGTGGTTTCTGTCACCCAAATTTTCCAGAAGCTTCTCTTTATGTCATAATTCAAGTTTTTGCAGCCATGTCATATGAAAAATTGTTTGACAATGCGGGGTGCATAAGCATGATTTGTTGTTGCATGCTTTAGTAGGTTATTGATTAGTAGACTATTACGATTGATAGTATTTCTCTTATAGACCAAAGGTGCGTAGATACACAAGCCTCGAACTCGTCTGATGGTTGCCCTGTCCTTATGTCAATCAAGGTTCCATGTGACAGTACTTAAACTAACTTTTTTATTTTGATGTCACGTTTGGTGCTACTCCAATTGCTCAACTTGCATAGTGGTTGTGCCCATGAAACTATTTTTTGAGCAATGAGCACCATTGATGACAAGTCCCATGCTTATTTTGAACCATCTCAATCTTCAGATAGGGCAACACAACTATTAAGATTTATCACTTCTTGTCTCGTAGCCGTTCCACCTGGTTATGGTGTTGCATTCTCCCAAAATTCCTTATATTGTGTTTGATTAATGTTTTTATTGCTACTGTTGACTGTGAACAATCTCTTTATGTCGTCTCGATGGAGTAAATAAAAATTGAACATGCTCTGTTTGGTTTCGATAAATGCTTTTTGGAGGGGTCAGCATTTTGCCAACTTTATTTTGATCACCACCTACGCATCCTATGTACTGAAAAACCCGATTGTATCTTTTTTTTAGATAACAGGCCAGAAAGTCCCTGCGTTAAGTTAATAACGCACAACGGCGAAACAGATACAAATGCTGAACCCAGCTTACAACCCGACACTGCACACACACAAGACACAAGGCTACCGGAGAGATTACAGGCGAACACCAAAGGGGCAAAACCGAAGAAGGAGAGCACACTCAAGACGGGCAGCGGTGTCAGGCCGGAGCAGGGGACTCAGGCACACCAACACACACGGCACACCGCCAAAACGGGCAGAGGTGTCGGGCCGGAGCTGGGGGGCTCGGGCACACCAACACACACGGCACACCGCCGAGACGAACTACACCACCGAAGGCCGCACCGCCAGGATCATCACCGCCACTGTCCACAGAGCTGAAGACAGGCAAACCGAAGCCCCGCACAAGAAACGCCAAGGTGCAGAACAGGGTACAAGCTTTGCCGGAGAGAGCACGACGAAGGACGCCATGCCGCCTCCAGAGCGAAACACGCCGTGAACTCCAAGGCGGCGTCTTCAAGAAGAGCACGACACCGGAGTGCCGCCACCACCCGATCCGAGGATCTTGGATTTTCATCCGGAGTGGTAGAAGGAGAGGAAGAGACCTCCGCGACGCCTTCAAGAAGGAGACGGCGTCCGTAGACGTCGCCGCCGCGGCCCGAGAAGATCCCGAGCAAAGGTTTCCCCTTGGCCATCCTTCTCCTCCTTCTACACTGGGCACCGGGCCGCCTCGACGAAGCAAAACCCGCGCCATCGTCACAGCACGCCACTCGCCAGTCCCACGCCGCCCACACGGCCGTGGACACCAGCCAGCACCAGAGTCGCTGGCACGCCCGCCAACCGAGCCGACTCCCGCCTTCCAGGGCCGCCGCCCCGGCTTGTAAGCTCGCCGCACCGCCACCAGATCGGCGACCAGCAGCCCCCATGGCTACCAGCCACCAGTGGCGGACCCAGGATTTGGGGAAGACCGGGGCTAAACTCTAATGCCCAAAAAACTGTGAAAAAATATGACATTCTAATCCTCCCAATTGGCAAAATATATTAGCCAAAACACACTAAAAATGTAAAAATGAAGTTATAACATGAAACATAAGTTCAATGTTTAACTAAATCACAATAAGAAAAACACATAAAAACGGTGTGGTGGAACAATCGCCCAATGAGACACATTTTTATACAACCTATGTTCTGTATTATAAGCCGTTTTGACTAGCTAAATTAGTATTTAGCTAGCCAAAACTGCTTATAATATAGAACGAAGGGAGTAGTACCTAAACAACAAAGCTTTGTGTTGACTCTGGCCTACCATTTCCTCACCGATGAAAAATAAGATGACCGTAGTCTGGATGAATAATTTTTTTCGCTCTCTTTGTTCCCTTAATCTTCTGCCTAATCAGATTGAATAAACTTAGCTAAAATTCACAATCACCTAAGCCTGACGGTAGCGGTCAGAATTTTTCTGAGAATCAATCAAACAGAAAATTTTAACGATTAGCAGAGAGGGAAAGAAGCAGACCAGTTGAAGGCGACGAGCTGAGAAAGATAATCAAGACGCCGAGCGGCCAGCGGTAATTAATGACAGCGCTTCGGCGTGGTTCTCCAGGTCGAAATACGCGACGACGGCATCTTAGTATAGTTGAGACTCGAGATGAGCGCGTCTCAGCCAGCCATTGCGGAGGCGGCGCGGTCAAGCTAGACGGCGCTGGCCTCTAGGGCTGGGCGTGATTTGGGGTTGGGGAAAGCTTCACGATCGGAACGAACAGACGAACAGTTTTATTTTTAACGAAGTAACACGAAGAGCTAAAGCTAGCTACGGCCGGGCGGATGCGTTGATTGTTGATTCGGACGAGACGTGGATTAGTGGGTGCTTCCTTACTGGGCCTGTAGACTTGCCCGGGTCGTTCTGGCCCAGGGACACGGGCTGGACTGCTTGCAGCCTAAATTTTCTGTGAAAAATACAAGGGGTGTACAAGTTTTAGATGGGCCAAGACCAGGGCTGTTGCCCGGGCTGCCCGGGGCGCAGTTCCGCCCCTGCCAGCCACGATGGATCTGGGGTGGAGGCGGAAGGGCCCGAAGCGGGCACGGGGCCCCTGCCCCGTCCCTAGCTCGGGGCGACCAACCTGGCCGCACTGCCCTGCCGACTCCACCCGGAGCCTTCCATGCAGATCCTTCTGGCCGCACGGCCGCCGCTGGCCATGCCCTCCATGGAAGCGGCGAACGACCGACAATCAGAGCGCTCCCGACCTCCCAACACTGCCGCCCGCCGAGCTTCGTCCCCTGCGCCGGCAGCCACCGCCGCGAGCACGACACCACCCCGAAGCCACCGCGCCGCCGCAGAGCAGCCGCACCGCCGCGCCCACTCGCCCAGCACGGCGCCCCCACCAACCGCCGCGGCCCGCGCCGCCACCGTCGCGTGGAGGAGAAGCAGGGCCCCGCCGCCGCCAGGGCTTAGCCCGACGACGCCCTCCGGCGGCGGCGGGGAAGGAGGGAGGGAGGAGGAGGGGCGAGGAAGTGGCGGCGGCTAGGGTTTCGCCCCGTCGCTCGCGGGAGCGACAGGACGAAACAGCGGTCTCCAATCAGCCTATGTTCTGTTTATCAAGTACCCGATTGTATCTTTTGATCTACTATTTCAAGAGAAAATATTTTTGGTCAGTATAAACATGTGCTTGAGCTGTAAGCTTGCAGTTGTATTTGTTATTCTTTGTGGGAGAAAAATTATATGGGAACGGGCCGCACCATCCCCATCCTAAGGCCCCTCCCAGGATGTTGACACGTCAGCCTCCGCGCGCATCTAAAAGCTACTTATAATCGTCTCTTTACTAGATTCGTATCTGCGCAGATCGTACTGAATTGGGAAACATATCGTACAGTACAGTGCAACGCCGCTGCCGCCGTCGGCGGCGTGCATCAAGTTTCTTTCTTCTCGATTCAATCACAGGCGGCAGCGGTCTCTACTGTCCGGCGCACCGACGTAGCCACAGGTGTAGAGCCAATGCCACATGGTCGGTCGTGAGGTGATCACGGGTTTCTTCCTTCTCTATTCAATCTTCCCATGATCATGTTGTCATGGCTACCTCCGTGCTCCTGTCGGGTGACAATACCATGCATGCGGTAGGTGAGCAAGATTCCGTCCCTTCCACGAGATGCAGCAGAGCCGCGCTGGGTACTGCCGGCGAGGACTCGGACTGGCCGGCGCTGGCGCTTCCTTCATCGAGATGCAACTGGCGTTTGTAGATACGGCCGGTGCTCCTTCCCCCCGATGGAAATAGTACGATTGCTTTATCAGCCAATCGACTGACTGTATTGTCAAACAAAACTGAATATTTTGCTACAGAGCTGGCGCATCCTAAGCAAGCAGGGAGACAGGCTAGTGCTGGACGGACTGGGTGGTATCCGAGCCACGAAGGCTTGACGCGAGACTGCGAGATCCTGTTACATGAGCCGTTGATCCATCACCTTACCATCCTGTTACTGTTTTTTTGTTTGCTCGTCTTCTTTGTAGCAGCGCTGGTGCGCCTGAACTTGGTTCGGTCCTATGTAATGATGACTATGCTGTAAACTCTGGCTGTGTGGTTTATTTATAAAGCTAGGCAATCGTCTTCGGTTTAAAAAACAGTACGATTGCTTACACAATATATGACGGACGGCACATATTTGTACAGAAATGGGATACAGGGGAGCTTTGAGATCGGTGAAAGAGAATACGGTCACGTGCCATGACAATGCCGCACTGATCTCAGTGGTTTTGCCACTTAAAAGGGCAAAAGAAAAATGTCAAAATTTAGATCTATTTTGACACACTCACTTTGTCTTTTTTGTACAGAGTACAGGCGATGTCTTTTCATTCCGAAAAAATTCACGAGTGTGAACAACTTGTATGCGTGTGTCTCCAATTTTTTCAGATTTTTTATAAAGTTTTACTATTTTTTTTATTTTCACCGAACTAAGCAGGAGCTGGTGAGCCCGGGAGCAGAAACAACATTTCTCTTGTTACATAATTTAAAATAATAGTAGTCGTATCTCTGATATGCATGGGAGACGCTAATTGCATGGGTCAGATGAGAATGAGATACCTATACATTTCTCTTCTTTCTAAAGAAGAATACAACATTTTGGCTCCCAAACTCCAGTGATTCCTTTATTTTATGAAAATCAAAAACTATATTTATAAGTCTTAATAAATACGATATTTCTGGATGGTGAATGATGCACCCTACAAGTATGCAAAAATCACAATCGGAAAATTCTTTATATTATGTGCTACATAAAAATAACAAAATCTTGTATATTTGGGAGTTTTGAAAGTGTGTATACTCAGATTCATATATTTACATTTTTATGTAGCTCAAAATATAAATTTTCAAATCAGATTTTTTTTAAACGACGGCAAAAGCTTTGCCTTATCCATTAATTAGAAAGAGGGTGCTCGGTTTATTAGCGGAATAAACCGGGCGAAAACCATACAACAACGCCAACACCATGGGGGCCAAGCCCACAACCCAAGAGCAACGAAGCACAACCTCGGTAGCACCACTCTGCCAAGACTAGAATATCAAAACACCGTCGCCAGAGAGAAGACGCCGTGACTACAAGGGGACGTGCAGACACGGGACGCTCGAGCGAAGATGAAGAAGCCAACCCTCCGAAGAGCACACAACAACGCTCGGGACCGCCACCCCGACATCCAGCTATTCTGCCGCGCCGAGCAGACCGCCAACACCACCTTCCGGGACCGCCATCCTGACGTACCACCGCTCGCACTCGAGCCACGACGCCGCATGACTCAACCACCTGCAACCCAAGCTGCACAGGGTAATCTGCTCGCAGACCATGACCGCCGCACCAATATCCGGGGCTGCCACGATAATGCCTCCAAGGAGGAACACGACGTCCGCAGATGTCGTCATCATCGGCACTGACCCGAGGGTCGGGGCAGAGCTTTCGCCCGGACCTTCTCCTCCCCGAAAGAAGTTCCACGAAGATTTAGCAAGTCATGCCGCACCTCCACGTTGTCCGCACCTCCATGCCCTCCTCCGACGTCGAACCCAACGAGGAGCAGAAGGTGTTGACAAGTAGATTTCAGCAAGGTTTTACTGCAAGCACTAAAACAGAAATATTTTTGGAGTTTTCATACAAAGAACAAATAAAGAACGAGTAAATAAAAGAGTACTACAATAGTTGCAGCAAATAGCCCAATCCTTTTAAGCTCAAAGGACAAGCCGGTTGTGTTACTTGTGATGATTAAAACGTTCTCGAGTACACATGGGAATTTCTACCTAGCCAGTTTCATTGCATGCCGGTGATTAATCTTCAACGTTTTGATAAAATGTTGTGTGGGTGGACCTATTCTAATGCACCGCCCTTACTTGGACAAATACATACTTGTGATTAAACCCCTTGCAAGCATCCGCAAGTACAAGAAAATAATTAAGATAAAAACCTAACCACAGCCTTAAACTTCGAGACCCTACACTCCCTAGTGCACTAGTTCGCGAATTGGGGTTTAGGTTTCTAACACTCCTACAACCCTACCATAGGCAAACTAAATACACTATGCATTCCCCTAGGCCCTTTGAAAGGTGAAGTATCATGTAGTCGACGTTCACACGATATCACTAGAGGAATAACACCACAACATAAATCAAACCATTAAATATTACTCAACATTATGCAATTACTAGCAACTAGGCTTTCCCCATGTCCTCAAGAACCAAACGAACTACTCACAAGACATCATATAGATCATGATCAGAGGTGGTATGAATATGGGCAACGATATGATTGTAATGATAATTCACCGATAAAACTCTCAAAAATCAACTACAAGTGGTAATCAATGCTGATGAACTAATAGCAACACAATGACATTTGTTACAGCGAGATGAGATGGGATGGCGGCAGTGATAATGGTGCTGATGGTGGAGATGACGTTGATGATGATCCCGATGATGCCCGGCGTGATGGCGATGACGATGGCGACGATTCCCCCCTCCGGGAGGGAAATTCCCTGGCAGATTTCTCCCTGCCGGAGCTCTTCTTCTCTTTGTCTGGTTTCCGCCTCGTGGAGGCGGCGGAAAAATTATTCGTCGATACCCCGAACGTTTTTAGGTCAAAGGGAAGTAATACGCCGAAGGGGAGCTGGAGGGGGGCCACAGGGGCCAGGGGCGGGTCCCACCCGCAGCCTGGGGTGGACCCGCGGCAGGGCGCCGCCCCTGCTCCCTGGAGCTCGCCTCCTTGCGCCCTTTTGGCTCCGTGATTTATTTCGCAAAATATTATCCTCCAAATTTTTCTGGAATTTTTGGAGCTTCCGACGTCAGGTATCTTGACAGGTACTTTTCCAGCTGATTCCGGGCTCCGACAGATGCATCCCCAATAATTGCAAA